>JAMZAV010019808.1:0-11160 GCA_024449915.1 Sweltsa coloradensis
TCAACAACCCTGAGAGTTAGAGCCGTATTTTAAAGCCCTTGGAAAGGTTTTTTTACATTCATCTCATTGATCCCAGGTGCTTGTTTCTTTTTTGGGCATTTATCTCGACAACCCTGAGAGTAGAGCGAAACCGTTAGATTAATTCTCCTGGACCCTCCTCGGGGTAGTTTCTTTTAATGCAATTGTCTCGACAACCGTGAGATTTAGAACAAAACCTTAAGGTACTAAGAATCACCCGGACCCCTCCAGGTTCTATTTTCTTTTATTGCAATTATCTCGACAACCGTGAGAGTAAAAGCGCACCTTGAAGGGTCCCCGTTGATCCTTAATACTAACGTTTTCGCACTTATTCTCACCGTTGACAATGCTAGAGAAATATTTGTTTGAAAGAAATGTCTTAATATGATGTATTCTTCGTAGTAAAGTATGGTTCTGAATTTTAAATCAAACTGCGACGAAATTCTGCTATTTTTTTTCTTCGAAAAAACGCCTACAGGGCACGAACCAGAGCATAGAGATAAGTTTAAGGATGATGATTCGACCTTGTAAAGTATGTTTCCGAATTTCCAAACAAATCACTCAAATTCCGCAATTTTTTTTTTCCTCAAAAAAGGTAATATAAGATCGGATTATCAGAGAATGATGGTCCACACTTCACCTCTATCGAATCGAATTATCATGTACGGCAGCCGGGTGCGGTAGTCAGGTGCGGCAACCAGGTGCGGCAAACAGGTGCGGCAACTAAGTGCGGCAACCAGGTGCGGCAACTGGGTGCGGCAACCAGGTGCGGCAAACCGGTGCGGCAGCTAGGTGCGGCAATCCAGTGCGGCACAACCACATAACCACACTACGACATAACCACTTGCTCCACAGAACAACATAGTGTTAGAAAGCTTAGAGCGTTATGAGATAAGAAGATGCAGATTATTAAATTTATGTTGCTTGTTTGGGGAACGTAGCATGACTCAAACATACATCTCCTTCAATTAGTACCAATAGGATCGTATCTGTTTCTAGATTGTTTAGGGGTTACACTCTTCAATGATAAATTACCCCTCGCAATCAACGGCATTGCTTCTTTATTAACAAAATTTAAAGAATTTTGATTACTGGCGAGCCTAAGCAATGACTATTGACGTGTGTGTAAATGGCTATAATTACTACGCATGACTACCCATCTTAATGAAACCTTTTATTCTGGACATTTTGGTCCTACCGTTTATCGAGTTACACCGGTAAGTTCTGTTGGCTTCCCAGTGGTCCTCCGTCTCCCGCGTCGTAGGCCCTGGGGTTCGACTCCCTTTGACCCCACTTTGACAACGGGCCCCAAGCTCTCTCTTTGCTTTCCTCCCAAGTTGGTCTTTCGGCGTCCCTCTATCGACCCTCCCTTCGCTTCGTTTGCCCACCCTTTTCAATCATTTCCAAACAAAAATTTTCCCCAAAGGGGAAAATGCAATCTTTGCATTCTAGTGTTTTTGTAAAATTTTATTTATTAAAACAAATCTTCATAATAATTTTTAAATTTTTCTTCATAAAACTTATTCACAAAAGTCTAACAACTTACTAGCCCATGTTGTTAATAATTTGCGCATTTGCAAAACATTAACTTCGGGGTTTTGAGTATAAACTTGCCCCACTTCCCCAAAAGCTAAAAAACAAAACAAAGGCGTTTAAACATTAAAGTAAACATTTTTACAATAGCAAGCCATAAACAAAGCCCCCCCAAAAACCCATATCCAATGTACATAATTTAAATTGAAACTCACAAAAAAAACCAGAAATCCACATTTCATACACCCCCCCCATTAGCTCAAGTCGACAGATTTGTAACAGTGACCCTCCAACAGGATTCACAGTTTTCCAAATAATACATCTTAAATCTTGACTAACCCCCAAAAATTAGAACTATCTTCTTAGTTTTCCCCATCAAATAAAAAAACATCTTCAAACTCCTTATTACCTTTTCTCGAACAAAAAACCACCAGAGTTAAAAATCCCCCCCACTTTTTCCGGCCCGGGCAGGACACCCTTTTTTAAAAATCCTCTTCTCTCGAAATTTAAAACCCCCTAAAAAACCCTACCACAAAAATCAAAAATTTACCCCCCTTTGGAAAAACCCCACACGTAAAAAATCGTATTAGATTTACCATAGACCTATACAAAACTCTAAAGAAAATTATAATGACCTTTAGAAAATAAAATAACTAAAATTTTTTTTTTTTTTTTTTTTTTAAAAAACAAACATTGCAATCAGTAAATAAAACATTTACAAATTAAAACCATTTTTTAAAAAAAATAAAAAACAACCATAAATAAATTAAAAAAATAAGGTCATAAAAAATGAAAAAACTAACAGTCTTGGTCACTGAACCCAAAAATTCTAAAAATCCCAACAGCAAGGCCCTCGTACGTGGTCGATGAGCTCTGTACAAACTCCACCCCCGCTCTTTAAAACACGGTCTTCCCGTGTACCCTTTACCCCTGACCTAGAAAAACGCAAAGAAACGTATACACAACAGTAACCATTAAGGACATCACCAAAGCTGAAAAACTAAAACATTAGTATACCACTACAACATACGTCATAAAATATAACTTGCAAGTTCAGTTTAAAAATTTTTCAAGTTTAAACCAACAGTAAATAATCCGTAGTAACTAGAGATTGTTCACACAAAAACATAAATTTATAACCGATCTCAAAAACAGGGAATACGGAAAACAACAATACCCTCGTGAAACATACAATAATAAAAATTTTTAAAAAAATTTTCATAATCTCAATCAAATTTTTTCAGAAAAATAAGCTGATCATTTATTTAAAAAATTACAAAACAACCCAAAGTGAACGCTTGCTCTACTAACAAACTTTTCGCAATTACACCACATTAAACATAAAGCTTCCACCTCACATTCAACCCATTTAAACTTCATCCCATATGAAAAAATAACGGAAAAGTCAACCTTGTGAAACCCCCGTCAAAACCCAAAACCCACTCAACAAGAAACATCGGCCAAACCCCTACAGAATGCCAAAAAAAACATTTTAAAAAAAAGTATAATAATAATATGCTAATCCAAAAAAATATAAATAATAAAAAGCCCCAAATAAACCCAAAAATAATCCCCGCTAAGACATTCCGAAAGAACCAACCACCGAACCACAAACAATCAAATATCATACCGCGCGCCGCCCCGCATAACAGGACGTTCCAAGATCAAAAATAACCAAATTTAAATCCACAGAAACAACCCAAAAAAATTAAAAATTAAAAAAAAAACTCAAACCCATTCCGCAGCATACATAATCCAGGATAAACCCGACCGTAGTACCACCAAACGTAAGACCCATCGAACTAAAAACAACCACCACAACTGGAAACCCAAAATTGAGCCAAAGCCAAAAAACATTGTCAAACGATCTCAAAAACAAAAACATTCCCTTTTTTAATATAACGCGTTTAAAAACCCATAAAGTATAGTCCCTGGCCCTCACTACAAATATAAAAACCCAAAAAACAAAAAACGCAATCTTTCAGCACAAACCACCGTGATATGTCAATATAAACTTTTAAGTAATAGTTTTGTTCCTTGGGGCCCTCACAACAGAACATCAACCAAATAACTAAAAACGCAACCTTTCAGAAAACCACCCTGATACGCTCAAAATAAACTTTCTAAAAATATATAGTCATCTTTGGGATTTTGGGGGAGGATTTTTCTTATTTTGAACCCAAAGGGAAAATGTCCGCAATCATCACAAAACTATAGAGTACAAGTGGGCATATAAATCGCCCTGTTGTGCAGTTGAATTTTTTTTCCAAAAAAATTTACAAAGGCTAACCCTTATCAAATTTGTTTTAAATTTTGGGGTCCGTCTCAAAATCAATTAATTCTTAAAAATTATTAACAATAGAGTTCTCCATTGTCAAATAACCAATTCATTGTCAAATCTGACAGAATTGACAGATTACGGAGTTTTTTTAACTTTAAGCGGATCTTTGGGGACGGATTTCTTACTCATTTATGAACCAAACCGGAACGTCACTGTCAATCATCACGACTAACTATAGAGTAGACGTGGGGAGTATAGAATCGCCCTGTTGGTGCAGTTGAATTTTTTGCCAAAAATTCACAAAGGCTAACCCCTTATCAAATTTGTTAATTTTGGGTCCGGGCTCAAAATCAATAAATTCTTTTAAATTATTAACAATAGGTTTTTCCCATTGTCAATAACCAATTCATTGTCAAATCGGACAGAAATTGACAGATTTACGGAAGTTTATTTAAATTTTAGAGGGGAAAATTTGGGTACGGATTTCTTACTTATTTATGAACCAAACCGGGGAAATGTCACTGTCAAACATCACAACTAACTATAGAGTACCGTGGGGAGTAGTAGAATCGCCCTGTTGTGCAGTTGAATTTTTTGCCAAAAAAATTCAAAAAAGGCTAACTAACCCCTAATCAAAATTTTTTAATTTTGGGTCCATCTCAAATCAATAATTCTTTAAAATTATTAACAATAGAGTTCTCCCCTTGTCAAATAACCAATTCATTGTCAATCTGACAGAAATTGACAGATTTTTCGGAAATTTATTTTAAATTTAAGCGGATCTTTGGGTACGGATTTCTTACTCATTTATACCAAACCGGGAACTGTCACTGTCATCATCACGACTAACTATAGAGTAGACGTGGGGAGTAAATAGAATCGCCCTGTTGTGCAGTTGAATTTTTTGCCAAAAAATTCACAAAGGCTAACCCCTTTTCAAATTTGTTAATTTTTTGGGGCCCCTCCCCAAAAAACAATAAAATTTTTTTAAAAATTTTTAAAAAATGAGTTATCCCTTTCAAATAAACCCAAATTTATTTTCAAATCGGGGAAAAAAATTTACAGATTTACGGAAATTTTTTAAAATTTTAGTGGAATATTTTTGGGTACGGGTTTCTTAATTTTTATGAAAACCAAAACCCGGGAAAAAGTCCTGTCAATCTAAACTAACTATAGAGTTTCACGTGGCAGTAGTAGAATCGCCCCTTTTTTGGGATTTAATTTTTCGCCAAAAATTCACAAAGGCAACAAAAAACAAAAAAACAACAACAAAATTTTTTAATTTTTGGGGCCTCCAAAATCAATAATTCTACAAAATTATTTTTCAAAGGGGGTTCTCTTTTTGTCAAAACCCAAATTTTTGTCAAAACGGACGAAATTGACAGATTTACGGAAGTTTATTTAAACTTTTAGCGGGATCTTTGGGTAAGGGTTTCTTACTTATTTTTGAACCAAACCCGGAAAAATGTCACTGTTTAAACATCACGACTAAATATAAGACACGTGGGGCAGTAGAAGAATCGCCCTGTTGTGCGTTTGAATTTTTTGCCAAAAAATTCACAAAGGGAACCCCCTTAAAAAATTTGTTTTTTTTTGGGTCCCTTCAAAATCAATATATTCTACAAAATTATTAAAAAGGGATTTTTCTCATTGGCAAATAAAAAATTTTATTGGCCAAAACGGCAGAAAATTTACAGATTTTTCGGAAATTTATTTAACTTTGAGCGGGGTCTTTGGGTTTGGATTCTTACTTATTTATGAAAAAAAACCGGGAACTGGCACTTTTCAAATTTTCACGACTAACTATACAGTTAAAACGTAGGCAGTAAAGAAAACGCCCCGTTGTGCAGTTTTAATTTTTTTCCAAAAAATTTACAAAACTAACCCCTTAACAAATTTTTTAATTTGGGGGCCGTCTCAAAAAACAAAATATTCCCTTTAAAAATTTTTAACAATAAGTTCTCCCATTGTCAAATAAAAACCCCTTTACTGTCTAAACAGACAGAAAAATTGGGCCGATTTAACCCGGGAAATTTATTTTACTTTAAGGGGGGTATTTGGGGGGACCGATTTTTTACTTATTTAAAAAACCAAACCGGGGAAATGTCCCCGGGCAAACATCAGACCCAAATATAGAGTACACGTGGGGGAGTAGTAGAAACGCCCCCGTTTTGCAGTTGAATTTTTCGGGGCCAAAAAAATTTCCCAAAAGGGGAAACCCCCTTTAAAAAATTTGTTAATTTTGGGGCCGTTTCAAAATCCAAAATATTCTTTCCAAAAATTTTAACAAGGGAGTTCTCTCATTGTTTAAATAACCAATTCAATTTTCCAAAACGGACAGAAATTGACAGATTTACGGGGAAATTTATTTAAAAATTTTAGGGGGATCTTTGGGTACGGATTTTTTTACTTATTTATAACAAAAACCCGGGAAATGTCCCCTGTCAATTACACGACTAAAATATACAGTAGACGTAGGGCCCTAGTAAATCCCCTGTTGTGCATTTAATTTTTTTCCAAAATAGTCACAAAACTAACCCTTAAAAAAATTTTTAATTTTGGGTCCTCCCCAAAAACAATAATTATTTTTAAAAATTAAATTAACCAAAAAGAGTTCTCCCATTTTTCAAAAAAACCAATTTTACTGTCAAATCCGACAGGGGGAAAAAAATTGGGCAGATTTAAAAGGAAGTTTTTTTTTACTTTAAGCGGGGATCTTTGGGACGGGTTTTTTACTTTTTTATGAAACCCAAAACCCGGGAAATGTTTACTGTCAATCATCACCACTAATTTTTGAGTACACTGGGGGAGTTGGGAGAATCGCCCCGTTTTTGCAGTTGAATTTAACCCCAAAAAAAAAAACACCCAAAAGGGTAAACACTTTCAAATTTTTTAATTTTGGGTCCGTCTCAAAATCAAAAAAATTCTTTAAAATTTTAAAAAATAGAGGGTTTTCCCCCCGTCAAAAAACCAATTCATTGTCCAAAAACGGACAGAAATTGGGCAGATTTACGGGAAATTTAAATTTAAATTGAGCTGGTCTTTGGGGCGGGTTTTTACTTATTTAAAGAAAAAAACCGGGAAATGTCACGTCAATCATCACGACTAACATTGGGGTACACGAGTGCAGTAAAAATTTAAATGCCCTGTTGTGCAGTTGTTTAATTTTTCGCCAAAAAAATTTTACAAAAAATAACCCCCTTTAAAAAAATTGTTTAAATTTTTTTCCGGCTTAAAAATATATTCTACAAAATTTTTAAAAAGGGGGGTTCTTCCCTTGTTAAATTTAACCCCTTCAGTGTCAAAAACGGGCAGAAATTGACAGATTTACGGAATTTATTAAAATTTGAGCCGGGGTCTTTTGGGGACGGGGTTTCTTATTATTTATGAACCCCAAACCCGGGAACTGTCACAGTCAATTATCACGACTACTTTACAGGGAGACTAGGCAGTATAGAATCGCCCTGTTTTTTGGGATTTTAATTTTTGGGGGAAAAATTTTACAAAGGGGTAACCCCTTAACAAATTTGTTTTAATTTTTGGGGCCGTCTCAAAATCAAAATATTTTTTAAAATTTTTAACAAAAAGAGTTCCTTATTGTCAAAAAAACCCAAATTTATTGTCAAAAACGGACAAAAAAAAACAGATTTTCGGAAGTTTAAATAACTTTAAACGGGAACTTTGGGTACGGATTTTTTACTCATTTATGAACCAAAACCCGGGTGTCCTGTTTAAAATCACAACTAACTTTTAGAGGAAACCCTGGGCAGTAGTGAACGCCCTGTGTTCAGTTGTAATTTTTTTCCCAAAAAAATTTACAAAGGGTAAAAAACCCTTTTCAAAAATTTTTTAAAATTTTTGGGGCCCCTCTCAAAAAAAAATTTAATTTTTAAAAATTATAAACCTAGGTTCTCTATTGGGAAAAAACCCAAATTTATTGGGCAAAAACCGGGCAGAAAAAAACAGATTTACGGAAATTTATTTTTAAAAAATTTAGAGGAATATTTGGGTACGGATTTCTTACTTTTTTATGAAAACCAAAACCCGGGGAAAGTCACGTCAATCATCACAACTAAAATATAGAGTAAACGTGGGCATAGTAGAATCGCCCTGTTGTGCAGTTGAATTTTTTTCCCCCAAAAAAATTTACAAGGCTAACCCCCAAACCCAAAATTTTTTTATTTTGGGGGCCGTCTTCCAAAACAAATATCTTTAAAATTTTAACAAAAGAGTTCTCCCCTTTTTTCAAAAAAAACCAATTTAAATGGGCTAATCAGACAAAATTGGATTTACGGAAGTTTATTTTACTTCAAGCGGATCTTTGGGGGACCGATTTTTTACTTATTTTTTGAACCAAACCCCGGGGAAATGTCACGTCAATCATCACAAAAAAACTATAGAGTACACGTGGGGGAGTAGTAGGGAAACGCCCTGTTTTTGGGAGTTTAAAATTTTTTGCCCCCCCCCCCAAAAAATTTACCAAAAGGGTAACCCCTTACAAATTTTTTTAATTTTTTGGGGCCGTCTAAAAACAAATATTCTACAAAATTATTACAAGGAAATTCTTTATTGTCAAATAACCCAAATTTATTTTCAAATCGGACAGAAATTTACAGATTTAAAGTTTATTTTTCCCCTTTTTGGGGGTAAACTTTGGGGGGACGGATTCTTACTTTTTTATGAACCCAAAACCCGGGGAAATGTCACTGTCCCAAACATCACGACAACTATGAGTACACTTTTGCAGTATAGAATAGGGGGCCCCGTTTTGGGAGTTGAATTTTTTTTGCCAAAAAAATTTACAAAGGCTAACCCTTTTCAAAATTTGTTAAATTTTGGGGGGTTTCCCTCCCCAAAAATTTAAATTTCTACAAAAATTTTTCCCCCGGGGGTTCTCTCATTGCCAAAAACCCTTTATTTTAAAAACGGACGAAATTGACAATTTTCGGAAGTTTATTTAATTTTAGCGGGGTCTTTGGGGACGGATTTTTACTTTTTTGACAAACCGGGAACTGTCACTGTCAATTATCACGGGGTAAAAAACAAACTTTGGCAGAAAAAAAAAAAAAAAAAAAAAAAAAAAAAAAAAAAAAAAAAAAAAAAAAAAAAAAAAAAAAAAAAAAAAAAAAAAAAAAAAAAAAAAAAGGGAAAAAAAAAAAAAAAAAAAAAAAAAAAAAAAAAAATATAATCCCGTTTGGGGAGTTGAAATTTTTTTTGCCAAAAAATCACAAAGGGTAAAACCCCTTTAAAATTTGTTAATTTTGGGCCCCCTTTAAAATCAATTAAAATTTTAAAAATTTTTAAAAAAATAGGTTTCCCCTTGTTTAAAAAAACCCAATTTTTTGTCAAATCGGGCAGAAATTTCAGTTTACGGAAATTTTTTTAAATTTAAGCGGGGCTTTGGGTACGGATTTCTTTCTAAATTTTTGGGAAACCCAAAAAAGGGGAAATGTCACTGTCAATCTACAAATAACATAGGGGTACACGGGCCGTTGTTGAATCGCCCTTTGTGCAAATTGAATTTTTTGCCAAAAAATTCACAAAGGGTAACCCCTTAACAAATTTGTTAATTTTGGGTCCGTCTCAAAATCAATATATTCTACAAAATTATTAACAAGGAGTTCTCTCATTGTTAAATAACCAATTCAGTGTCAATCGGACAGAAATTGACAGATTTACGGAAGTTTATTTAACTTTGAGCGGGATCTTTGGGAACGGATTTCTTAAATTATTTAGAACCAAAACCCGGGGAAATGTCACTGTCAATCATCACGACTAACTATAGAGTACACGTGTGCAGTAGTAGAATCGCCCTGTGTGCCAAATTGAATTTTTCGCCAAAAAATTCACAAAGGCTAACCCCTTAAAAAAATTGTTAATTTTGGGTTTCCAGTCCCAAAAACAATATATTCTACAAAATTATTAAAAAAGGGATTCTCTCATTGTCAAATAACCAATTTTAGTGTCAAATCGGGGCAGAAATGACAGATTTACGGAAGTTTATTTAACTTTGAGCGGGATCTTTGGGTACGGATTTCTTACTTATTTATGAACCAAACCGGGAACTGTCACAGTCAATTATCACGACTAACTTTACAGTAGACGTAGGCAGTAGTAGAATCGCCCTGTTGTGCAGTTGAATTTTTTGCCAAAATATTCACAAAGAAACAAACAAATTTGTTAATTTTGGGTCCGTATCAAAATCAATATATTATTTAAAATTATTAACAATAGAGTTCACTTATTGTCAAATAACCAATTCATTGTCAAATCGGACAGAAATTGACAGATTTACGGAAGTTTATTTAACTTTGAGCGGGAACTTTGGGTACGGATTCTTACTCATTTATGAACCAAACCGGGAACTGTCACTGTCAATCATCACAACAACTATAGAGTACAGTGGGCAGTAGTAGAATCGCCCTGTTTTGCAGTTGGGAAATTTTTTGCCAAAAAAATTTACAAAGGCTAACCCCTTATCAAAATTTTTTAATTTTGGGTCCGTCTCAAAATCAATTAATTCTTAAAAATTAAAACATTGAGTTCTCCTATTGTCAAATAACCAATTCATGTCAAATCGGACAGAAATTGACAGATTTACGGAAGTTTATTTAATTTGAGAGGAATATTTGGGTACGGATTTCTTACTTATTTATGAAACCAAAAACCCGGGGCTGTCACTGTCAATCATCAAACTAACTATAGAGTACACGTGGGCAGTAGTAGAATCGCCCTGTGTGCAGTTGGAATTTTTCCCCAAAAAATTCACAAAGGCTAACCCCCAAACAAATTTGTTTAAATTTTGGGGCCGTCTCAAAAATCAATATATTTTTTTAAAAATTATTAACAATAGAGTTCTCCCATTGTCAAATAACCAATTTTCTGTCTAATCAGACAGAAATTGACAGATTTACGGAAGTTTTTTACTTCAAGCGGGATCTTTGGGGACCGATTTCTTACTTATTTTTGAACCAAACCGGAACTGTCACTGTCAATCATCACGACTAACTATAGAGTACACGTGTGCAGTAGTAGAATCGCCCTGTGTTCAGTTGAATTTTTCGCCCAAAAATTTACAAAGGCTAACCCCTTAACAAAATTTTTTTAATTTTGGGTCCGTCTCAAAATCAATATATTCTAAAAAATTATTTACAAGGAAGTTCTCTTATTGTCAAATAACCAATTCATTGTCAAACGGACAGAAATGACAGATTTACGGAGTTTATTTAACTTTGAGCGGTATCTTTGGGTACGGATTTCTTACTTATTTATGAACCAAACCGGGAACTTGGGCCCCCTGTCAATATCACGACTAACTATAAAACTTC
>JAMZAV010019811.1:0-11053 GCA_024449915.1 Sweltsa coloradensis
CATTACCTTAAGTGCATGTGAAATATAAACGTTTATCCCCACCGTTTGCAGAATCGGCCCAAATGTCACGAAAATATCGCACTAAAAACCGAAAAAAATCGTAAAAGTACGATATTCATGAGAAATATTTCTTCGATTCCCGTATCCGTATCCGTATCCGATTCCGATGCCGTATTCGGGTAGAGAGCGAACAAACAGACAGAAAAAAACAAAAAAAAACACACGAGCTAAATTTTTTGGGGGGTCGGTGAAATTGAAGTCTTCGCTTCGCTCATCCAAAAATCGATAATAATAAACACTTGCTCATGGGAACGAACAAGGTTTTCGTGCGGGCGTTAGGAGACAGGGCCTAAGAAGACTTTTAGTCTTCTTAGCCCCGCTTCGCAACGTGTAGCACAACCGTGGGTCACAGGGCTTAGAAGCCAAAAAAAGGTCCGGGGGCTTAGGAGACAGGGGCTTAGAAGCGGACACCTTTTAATTCCTCTTCCTGTAGACAGACGTAACTGATTCGTTTGAAATGCTATGTAGTTGTCAAACCAAATTATGACATATGGACACTTTTAATCGTACATTACGAACATTACGAACATTTTGTTTCATCGTCCATGGAAAAGTTAGTAAAATATAAGTTTTTTTGTTTTTGTTTGTTGTAAAAGTTCATCGAGGGAACTCTACTGTCATTACAATAAAGTATAATTATTTCTGTCGGCCGCACAAACAGTAGCTAGAGCGCTCGTGAAGTTCGTCGCTTCTCGGACGCCATTGAACCCTGACGGAAATCAAACATCTCTGTTTTATTCTGATCTAACCCTGGCCGCTTCGGCATGCGAGGAATGCGGCGCGAGGTAAATATAGCGGCACGACTCTTGGCTGGACGCCACTGGCCTCTGTGTGCGGTGCGCCACAGTTCAACAACCAACCATGGACGGCGAGACGGCCACGGACTTAGTACTTCTTCTTTATTTTAGGGATGGGAAAAAGCGTTTAATTTCCTAAACGTTTAACCCCTTGAAGTAATCGCATTTAAACGTTTTAAGCCCTATTTTCATTTTTTTTTTCTTATAAATTTTAGGCAGGCGGAGGCCTAGGTTTTACAACAAAAATCGTAATTTTGTACTTATGACCGGCCGACGAATAATGAATAACGGTTTTATTCACCATGGTTTTATTCTCACTCTCGCATTTAATGACCCGACACTTCCACCATGTGTAACAGACAAGATGTCTTAATACAGCCTGGGACCCGGCACCTCCACCAAATTGAAGTACTTTTAGAAAATTATCGGCCTATAATTTGTTAGCCCGTGTTTTTGTAGGCTCCGAAAATGATAACAAAATAGCATTTCAATTATTAAAAAAAAAGTTTTGCGAATTTAATAACCTCAAACCGTCCACTAAACGTTTGAACGTCCCATCCCTACTTTCTTTATATATTTCCATTCTTAGTTTGTACATTACATAACAATACCCCGCTGAAATGAATTTTTAATTTCTGAATTGATTTACATAATGTTTGAACATGTTACATTATTGAAATGAATGCGAGAATGACAGAATTTATGCATTTAAATAAGGTTGACATTACGACATTGATATTAAGTTCTATATTGTTTTCGTACAAAATACATAAATATAAAAAAAAGTATTTACATTTCGTAAATATATCAGCTATTTCGCTAATAAGAGCTGTTTTTAAGTTAAAATTGCTTCAAATGCAGCCAAACCATATGAAACGCATTACGCAAACATTGCAGATGGGGAAAATATACGATCATATTTACACTTCGCTCACTCACTCATAGTCATATTATTGTTCGTGTTATATTTCATATTTCATTGTTGTATTGGTATTTGTTGATGTTAATATATTATCGTAAATTGACTAGAGAATAGTAGGGATGTGCGAACGTTCGAAATTCGAACTCGGAACTTTTTCTAAGTTCGAGTTCGGTTTGAGTTCGAAAAAAAGTTCGAAGTTCGATTTTTTTTTTTTTTACTAATGTGTAGTGTCACATATTATTTGACAAGCCAAAAAATGGTTCTCAGTTTACAAGTAAACATTTAAAAACAAAAAAATGGATGGTGGAGGTGCCGGTCCAGAAGTTACATATTTTCTTGGTGGAGGTGCCGGTCCAGACTTATCACTTAAAGTTCGAAGTTCGGTTTTTTTAACTGGGAAAGTTCGAGTTCGAAATAAAAATAGTGGGTTCGCACATCCCTAGAGAATAGTGATACATTATTTATTGTGTCCTATCGAAATTAAGAAATGTAGCCAGAAAACAAGTGAAAGAAACAAAATCATATATAAAAAAAAAAAAAAAAAAATCAACTTTAGAACGTTCAACGTAGTATAACGTAATTTCGTAATTAAACCGTCTAGAAGTAGAACCTACAGTTTGCATACTGTGTAAAGTAACTCGTTGTGCAATGAACGAAACGAAAAGCTAAAAGAAAAGGAATAAATTAAACAAATTAGCAAATCTTTGAGAGATATGCAAATATAACTGAGTTTAACGTAGGACATGGAAATTTACTTTGTATACATTTGTTTCTTCAATATTGCTGTGCTGTCATTGGATATTCTGTATTTAATTCTTTTATTGTCTTTAGTTTAATGGAAATTTAAACTAAATAACTATCTCTAGTCGGGTTCTAAATATTAAATCGCCTGATCATTACTAATTGAGAGTAATACCCATTAGTAAGTAACGATCAACTAAGATTGCAAACTAATTAATCTAGCCCAGGCTGTGTTACACACAAGTGATTTATTTCTAATTATTAGGTCAATCACGAGTCTAGTTTAATGATCTGGCGAAGTAAATCTGTACATTGTACACAGTGAAAACACTCCTTGCAATCAAATTAGCTCCTCGAACACCTCTATTCTATGGCCGATAATGTGCGTGCGGACTTTTCGAGCTAACGTGGAATATAGACTGCAGAATAGAATATTTATTAGGGTTCGATTTTTATACGTTTAAAAAAATTATGGCTCATTTCATGGCCTAACTAGTATTAGGCATATATTATAATATATTTATGAATTTTGTACCAATGTTTTATGCCAGAGAGAGACATCCATCATGAATATAGATTATTGTGTGCATACTCAGAAAGATGATGCATAACTATATGTACATGATTTGTCCTTTAAATTTTGGGCCTGTTTGTTCACACTAATTATATGTCATCGACCATAGAAGACGATGAATTGTTATAGACACTCCGGAAAAATCTGTGACCTTACGGTAAACGGGCTATGCACGGATTTAGTTATGTAGGAGGTTGAACAAAGAACCCAAAATGATGATTTTTCTGCGTGATAATTCGAAATGTTGTAAAGTACTGTACTCTGAGACTCGAGAGTCGAGAAGTTGAGCGTCGCACCCAAGTCTCTTCAGGTCTTGATCAGCCGCCTTCACTATATAGTGTAACTTTCTTGTAATGAGTTTATAAATAGCACCGTGTATGTAACTGCAAGTGTCTTGACTTATAGTGTTGCGTGTGCAGTGTTGTGCGCGTGTTGCATGCTGTGAGCTCTGTGGTAATGTTATTGTAATGCATGCAGATGTACAAATGTTATTCATGTTTCAAAGACAACCTTCAAGAATTTGGCAGAACCTTAATTTCAAAAAAATAATATCAAATTATTTATAGACCTACTACTATAGTCAACGTACCATAACCATTCTAGTGTTTGATTAGAAGAGTTCGTAATTAGTATTTATAACAGTTGAGCAGATAAAAAATTATAGTGAGCACGTAAACAGTATCATTTCCGAAACTGACAGTCATTCAAGTCTGCAGCTTATTAAACATTATCATATCAAACTAGGAAAACCAATCAAATAAATCGATCAAACGGAGGATTATTTATCTTATGTATGGACCAATGGTTTATGGGGGAATGTGTGTGTCAATTTTAAAATATTTTTTTATATTGAATTTAATTTTTCTCTAGTTTCTTAACGTGGAATCGTAGATAAAACATTCATAATAAAAGATCGTTTATTATAAGACTATAAGACTGTTGGCTTAGCTTGAGAAAACCAGTTTTTTACGCAGAATGCAGAGGTACAGTCTGGATCACTTGGAAGCTCCATCGTGTGTCTTATCGGGTTGTGGTTTGCAGAATGTAAGAATTGCGCTATCAGAGCACATTTTCCGAAAATTTCTCACTTTTCTTCATAAACCGTGAATATGCCACCAAACAGAGGTAATTTTTAGTTATTTCGCAAGCTTGCGTTGGGGAAAAATATTTGAAATGTTATCTGATGGCGACTTGCCCTCATTCCTGGTTAACATTTTCCCCAAAATTAAATTCTTTGGGGTGAAAATTAGAGGTCGAAGAGTGGTCCAGACTGTATGTGATATAAGCTGGATTTGCCGACCAAAAGAATTTTCAAATGGACATTTTAATATTGTAAAAAAAGTTGGGCCGATCTCATCAAACCGTTTTTTTTTCAGTTTGCACTGCTGTGTTATCAACTTCCTCGTAAGCCGTTCTCAACTATATCGCTCATCTCACGTGACTTTGAAGTGAAGTTTCAGACATTTATATTAAACTTCCCGTCAACACTCTAGCGTGAAACTGTAACGTTGGCTCACCTGTCTTGGCTCTTGACTTGACAGCCTGAGTGCCTGTCACTGTCACATAGCTCAGCTTATATCTATAAGACAGAGCCAAGTTATGACAGGAGATAATGTAGCTCCTGTTTGTCGCCGTAGGGATAGGAAACAATTAAAATTTGTATAAGAACTAGTTTATTTTCAATGATCTGTAGATAAGACTGGCATAAGATCGTTTTATTAAAAATAAATAAATGTTTTCTAAAGCCTTATAATTTTTTTTTTATATTTTTTTATATAATATTATGTATTTATTTATTTATTTAACGTCTATCCTATTCAGTTTAAAAACTGTTTTACAAAAGACAACAAGGTTTGCTTTTTTGTTTGTTTTTTCGTGTGGATGTTTATAAGTTCATTGATTTCTTGCGTTTAGCATAATGTTTACAAGCTGTAGGTAAGGGTTGCTTCCTTAATTTGTTTTTAGAAAATTATATTAATTTTATTTTATTTAAAAGTTTCTCGATAATGTTTGTGTCAATGAATATTATGTAGTGTGTTTTCTGTTTTGTATTATATTTATTTTACGTTTAGACGAGATATTAAACGCATTTAATTTTGTTTGTTAATCTATAACAACATAATCCTTTTTCAATAACGTATTTTACGCAACTTTTATTATCGACAGTTCAATGAAAATAAATGTGGAAAAGAAAAAAAAAAACATTGACTTAAGAAATCAAAATTGTATTTTTTGATAATGTTCTGTTATATTTACCTTAAACGTTTAGACAGCCACGGGCGTTTAAACGTTAAATCATCCCTGCCCTAGTATTCCGAGCGTCCCAGCACCAACAGTTGTTCTCCCGATCTATTCCTGAGGGCACGCGCCCATCCAGCAGGGAAGGTTTGTGTTGGCGACGCCCGGGGAATGCGTTAGTGCATTCCTGACAGCCATCCGAGACTAATGGGGGACTTCTTATCCCGAGGGATTGCTTTATTCCCTGGTTTGGAGAGGGAGGGAGATTCCTCGGGGAATTCAATAAGGAGATGTACAAGGAAAAGGAATCTTGCTTTCGTGTTTGTTTGATTTGATCTTAGTTTTAGAGTGAAAGTGTTCTCTTGAAGCGTTGTAAAGTGGGTGATTCTGATTGTCATTCGATTTATACACACGGGATCGTTTAAATCTAGGTGCCCGTTAGGGCGCCGCAGCCAAGCCGCGGTGCGCTAAACACTCAAGCACCTTATACACCAGCAGAGTTGGGGTGATTTCGAGGGGTTTACCCAGCCGTCATGTAACGTGATGTGAACTTGAAAACTATCACAATCGAGGGGATTTAGGTACCTGACAACACATGCCAAATTTTATTGGGGTACGATTATTCCTTCTTGGTGAAAAAATGGCTTGAAACATGCTCAAAATCACTTTAAGGATGTTAGCTACTGCCTACTACTGCCTACTACTGCCTACTACTGCTCACATCTAATACGTCGGCCCGCGATTCTGACCAGACGGGTGGGACTACAATGTTCATATTTTACATGGACATTAAGGTTATAGAATGATAGTCTCTTTTGAAAAAAAAGTTGAAAAAGTTTGTTGGAAGGCTTCCAAATAAAGGTTTTAAAATAAGCCTTAAACACTTGGCATACAATCAACAAGTAACCATAGTTACTTGACACTTGTTGACGGTATAAGCAGAGTTAGGCGGGAAAGTGCGATACGTAAACAAATAGCGGACATTTAAAATTATTTTTCTTCTTTGTGTGGAACGAGAAAAGGTGTCATCATACTCTCATAAAACAAATCAGAAACCGTCCCTGGCCTAGGCCCAGATGTGGAAAATTATTTATAATGCAAAAGTGTAGGTCTAAAGTTCCATTTGGCTATAGGACTAGTAAAATTCATACTTACATTACATGTTTGACAAGCCTAGCCAACCCTATGCCAGCACAACATTATGAACTTGCTCAACTGTTTGTTTACATAATTGCAACAATCAAATCATTTCATACAACTTGTCTTTCGATTGGCCGCGTTTATGAAGGCACTGCCATCTAGAATAAATATAGAACTTTTTCGAGCTCTTTGCTATACGCAAATCTTTTTAAAGTGTTTGGATTTCGTGATACTCTTTCAACCATAGACATCCTATATAATTGGCAGGGGTTTAATATCAATGCTTTCAACTCACAACCCATGACGTTTTCCACGATACCGTTCAAGAATACCAATTCCTTCGAAAACGAAAACGACTTCGTTTTCAAATTGCGTTTTCAACTCATCTCCCACGAACTCAAGAATTGGGGTCCAGTCCTTATACCGTCGTTATACCATGGTTATACCACCTATACCCAGGATGTACATGAATCCGGGTCTAGATATTTTACATCCTATATTGTTACTGCTAATACCATAGAATTTAAATCAACTTTGATAAAAATATTATATTTTAGCAAATAATTTTGTAATGGAACTTGAAAAAGTAATGAGATCACACACATAACAAAAACTTGTAGAAATACAGCCAAACCTTACACACTCAAAAGAAATGAGATCTAAAAAAAGGGCCAAGCTCATCTACCCTTCCACATAAACGTACAGTGTCCCATAACAGCATCCTCGAAAAGCTTGGCAAAATAGAATTTGCATGTTATTACGTTTAAATTAATTAGAAAAAAAGAACTTGGATAAACTATTACGTTAAATTAATAATCGCAAATTCTATTTTGCCAAGCTTTTCGAGGATGCTGTTATGGGACACTGTACGTTTATGTGGAAGGGTAGATGAGCTTGGCCCTTTTTTTAGATCTCATTTCTTTTGAGTGTGTAAGGTTTGGCTGTATTTCTACAAGTTTTTGTTATGTGTCACCCTATACAGCCATGTGGATAATGTATATCAAGATGATGTAGTACATACGTTGGAGGAAAATTCCTCTTCGCTTGACTGACTGACTGACTGACTGACTGACTGACTGACTCTGACTGACTGACTGACTGACTGACTGACTGACTGACTGACTGACTGGCTGGCTGGCTGGCTGACTGACTGACTGACTGACTGACTGACTGACGACATCAAATACCATATTAGTGAAGCTGTTCCTTTAGATGACGTCTGCTCTAAGGATTCCTGTTAGTGACAGTATTGCTGACACTACAGTTTCAAAATTTTGCACAGTCGTGGAAATGGAGAGAAGATGGCTCGATTGTCACGTGCCGTACCTACTCCAAGAAATGATTTGGGATTCTTTGTAGTTTGTACAAATTTAATGTATTTAATTTTGCAATTTTGGACTGTTTTAAAAGGTCTAAAATCGGCCATTTTTGGGAACTGTTTATGAATGATAAACAATGAATATTGTTTTTTTTACTTTAAGACTGTCTATATATCATTTAATTGACACCGATGCACAGTTTGGTATCATTTAGGCCTACATTGGATGAGCAAAACGCTATTTGTGAAATGCAAAATGCGTTCCGGTGAAATTTGAAACTGTTTGCGATAACAATTACAACTTTACTATGTTTATTATCCTTTCTAGAGAATCATTCCAAGGTCATCATATTGTTGAATGGTTGTCAATGCGAGCCTAGTAGGCCTGACTATGATTTTTGTCTAACTCTCTCCTCTTCTTGTGTTCTAGGTGAGTAATCTGAGAGGTTCGTCTGGTCTTAGGTCGAGGATCTCGCTTCAAAGACACCTACAGTAAGTCTGGCCTAACAGGCTCACTGCCCATGGGTGAGTTACCAATGTATACCGTGGTACATTGTAGATAATGATTTCTAGCAACATCATATAAACTTGTGTCGCGATTGCCGGTAGTGGATATTGACCCGATGACCTCCCGTATAAGAGAAAAGAATCTGATGGATAAACTACAAAAAATAACTTTATTAGATAACAATCACTTAACGATGGATTGGTATTCAATATAAATTAGATTGGCATGAAGGTTGGAATAATTTGTAGCGCCTTACTTAGCACTTTTTCAAAAGTTATTGTAGATCAATCATAAAATGCTGACAAAGTTTAATTTTTACTTACTATTTTAAATTATCCAAACAGGAAAATTGATCGATGTATTTTAATTATTGTTTATTTAATAATTTTTTTGAGCCTTTGAATCTACTAATTTTAACAACCTTGTGTATTTTTTTGCCTAGGCTGACTGACACCCCAGATTTTTAAATTTTGCATCGTTGTCATGTTCTATAGTGACACTTTTCAATGCAAATCATTATTATTTTTATGTTTATGCACACTTTGTCGACGGCACGTTGTTTATTTGATCGAATCGTATCAACCGAATTTCTATGTTGATTATTTTATTGTTATTCTTATGATGTATTTTTTTTATTCAAAGAATCGATCCGTCTTCGGTTATAGGTGAAGCGAAACAGTCTTGAAACATAAGCTACCTAGTCAAAAATGGAGTCTCTATTGAAGGGTTCGGGTTATAAAGACGTAAAACAGTCAAACGTTGTCATTCTTCCAACATACCTCCTCCGGTACGGAGCTTACAGAAGAAAAAGAAAAAATCAACAAATTGCGCTTCGAATTGATTGATATATTTCACTATTCTCATGTGGTATTGTTTTTGAATTTACAATGAAACGCAAGATTGTTGGCAAAATTGTTTTGAACCTAACAGTTTATTTATTAAGCCGAACCGACATTTAACTAAACGTGCACATTATTTCACTTTGAAGCTCTAATCGCTCTTGATATATTTGTAAAGTTTTTTATCACTACAATCCTTGGTCGTGCTTACGTATACATAAAACATGGTAGACGGGCAGAGCGGGCGCATTATGGGACTACCAACTAAACAGCTTATAAATGGGCGCGGGTTATTGATGCGTATAGCCCAGTAAGCTTGGGTTTAGTTTATGTGTGTACTTAGAGTGGTAAGCTTGGACTCAATCAAAGCCTGTACTTTACAGTGCGGTAGACTTGCGTTACATGCGGTTGTGGGGCTAAACTGTATAGGGGTTTTGATTTTTAGGGTTATACCAAGATTATAGTCACTATACAAGAGGGAAGGACACATTTGTGTGTAGGCAAATACTTATTCGACCAGGTCGGGATACATCTCAAGTATAATATGCAACTTTGGATAGTTGTCAAGAGAACATACACGGATTACCCAACTTCCACAATCGTAGACTATCAATACATTGTGTTAATTAATCAGCCAGAAACAATTCAGGAAAATGGTTAATTTAGGACTTTTTAACAAATCGATAAGTTGTTAAAACCAATGTATTTTTTAACACTGTTGATCTTATTTCATTTAGGTCCGGAAGCACTATAGTCACTTATCACTTACACTCACTTACACTTAGACACTCGTAAAGGCTTATGGAAAATAACATGTGGCTGTGATTTGTAACTGACTGCTGTGCATTCAGCCCTTCGTTTGCGCTATAGTTATCGGCAACCACTATAGGCTACACTTTTGTTATAATTGTAGGCTTTCTTACAAATTGTATAGGTAAGACAATTAACTATACGTGCACTTCTAGTGATTTGAGAAGTTTTATTTTAAGGAAATTATGTTTATATAAAAAGCGCAGAAGTTTATTAAAGCCCTTCCTACCTTGCCATTTTAAAGCCCATCCCCAAATAACTCAAAACCAAAACCCAAACTGTTTTGTTTTTTCAAATCTTTTTTGATTTCATAGTAAAATTCTTTTTAAACTTTGTCTTATTTGACTGAGGTTTTACGAAAAAGTACATAATATTTTGTTCTAACTTTCGTTTTGTACCAATATCAACTAGGCCTACACAATTTTAAACATAGGTCTAGATTTGAATCTATTTTTGACAGCGGAAAGCACTTTTCCGCTCCTGTGGAGCCTCTTAAGTGCAATAAAGTGCATTGCAGTTGCACTGATAATACTATATTGTATTTCTGGCCTGGATTTATTTCACTAAGCGACGTCAGGAAATTGGAGCATGAAGCGTGGTCAGGTAATGACAGGTCTTAACCAGTATTAGGTTTACATGCTTGGATTTGTTGACTGGCAACTGAGACAAAAGTGGGGACATAAAACTAACTCTAACCTAATACAGTTGCTCGGACGATAATGTTTGATGAGGGGGTCGCCTTCAAGCACTGAAGATTGATGACTGAGCGGTAAAGTGCATAGATATAAAAAATGATATATTTATTTCGTTTGATTTCCGTTAGCTCGTGCGTTCGGAAAGTTGGCGGTTCGGGAGTCCGGACTAGCCTACGGGGAGGAAATAGGACACATTTGGTAGTTGGCACTCGTATACAGATAATCGCTCGCCAGAAGGTCCGACATATATATGAATTTACCACTATTGTCATAAAGCATACATGGGCAGCTCTACAGAAATAGATTTTTAATATTTTATTTCAAATTAGACAGTACAGCACGACAAGGTATTTTACACAAACGACCACTTTAAAGAATTTTTATTTTGGTCCCTTTACAATTACCTTCCGT
>JAMZAV010019819.1:0-13229 GCA_024449915.1 Sweltsa coloradensis
CACATACATTTACTGTTGATATGTAGTTATCATCATCATCAGTTAGTGACGATAGAGGTAACGTTAAAGTTTAAATACAAATTTATTAATTTTCAGAAGTAATTTATTACAGTAGGCCTACATGCAAAATTTTACCCTGTTCTAACAGTAGACCTGTTCTCTTTACAGTTTTCTGCAAATTCAGTCCCATTTGTACAACCTGCCAGTAAGTATCTACTAATATTCAATCTCTCGTTAGTAGGAAAGCATTTTAATGATGGAACATTTAATACAACCTTGATAGGCCTAGTAATGTTAGAGGCACCCGAATCCATCTTCGTCCCATGCATGTGGCATTAATACCGAGGTAGCATAGGCAATATCTGGTCTGGTCGACTGCTTGTTATCTACATAGGCTCACCATATGCACAGGCACTGGAATAATGGTAAATAATATACAGATAAGAACAGTGAACTGCCAACGCTCATATTCAAATAATTACATACTGCTAGCTGTTGGTTGCTGACTTAAAATTTTAAACCAACCCAGCAGATAGGAATCTTATGAGAAACATCAAAGTTTGCTAGCGAGTTTGAATATGTACCGGAACATAACTTGTATTAGATTAGTACTACTAATAAAATGTGCAATGCTTTTCTTTTACAGCACCGTCTTTAAAAATCCAACTCCTCTGACAATGAAGCCCAAAAAGAAGAAGATAAAACTCAACTAATATTCTTTGTTATTTTCACAATAAAACGTAAATTTTAATTCCACTCTAGTTTTTAATATTTCCTACTCCTTTCAAATGTCAGCAGAAAATTACTTATGCAAAAATGCATTACAATACGGTATTTGAATTGGAAGGTGGTATGCTCCGTTGAGTATTTTTCTTAATAAATTATTATGTTTTGAGTAGTTTCTTAACTACACTGAATGTGTGAGAATGAGGTCGGGTCGTGTAGAGCACTCATTGACGGTAATGTTTCCAACACTAGCATTCCTAAGCATTACTTTTTAAAGTGATATATAGTAAAAAAATTGCATTACTTAATACTTCAGCAAAAAATGTAAAAAGTTAGGTTTACTTTAGACCTATATATATTGCTTCTCTTTATTCAAACAGCAATTTAGGGTGTTAGGTGTTTTTTAGGGTGTGTGTAAAGGGGTGTTTCCACCATTGATTTTATATCTAATATCTTGAGCCTATATTATTACAAAAAATTAAATTCCTTCAAAATTGTTTAATTGAACTTGCCAATTACGTTGTGTCCCATTGTAGGTCATCCGTAATGAGGTTCAACCGTTTCAATTAATGTGATTCTAAAGATTGCCTCAGTATAGTGGCCATCAGTTTCAAGATGGTACTGTTCCAAGTTTCATCTAACATTACTAGTTACTACTGAATAAGAAGCAAACTATGATACATAACTGATAATGTATTTTTTAAATGGGTATCTTGCAAGCTTTTCTCAATAAAAATTAATAGGTTTCGTTACTTCGTGCTAACCGATAAAATATGGCTGCTACTGGCAGTAATGCATTACCAACCACAAATTAAAAGAAAGTAGTTGTATATAAAATAACTTTTCCTTTACTGTACAGTGTACATTAAAAGTTGATAAATGAAAATACTGGTATGTTACAGAAAAGTTATTTCGTTACAGTAAAGTAATGCTTTTACTTCTGTTACGTTACTACTTGCTACCCATGTCTGAACACCAAGACAAGTGTGTTGGGTTCATTACACTAGGTGAATGAAAGAATGCTAAATGTAAATATTATTATGTAGGTCTAAAATATAAAAATTTTAACATTTATGCTTATTTTGAGGACTCTCAAGAACTCAATACCTAATACGTTGTTTAATCTATTATAATAGGCTACTAGCAACGACGTCACGCACCCAAGTGCATGCCGGGTATTCTCCGCTTCGAGCCCTACTGAAGAACAAGCAACCCTCATTTCGCAAGTTGGCTCCTGCTGAACGGCACAACACTTGTCACTCTCTAACTTTTATTCTATTCATTATTTGGACAAAACGTAAGAGGATATTCTTTAGAAATTTAATAAAACTAGGCCGCTTCGCAAACGCTTTTGCCAGTCGCGTTGATGGATGAGCTTTTTTTGGAATATTTCTGTCCAATGAATGATTACCCTACATTTTTATGTGGAATCTCCCTACTTTTTTTATAGTTACTTGATATGATTTGTTCATTATATACCTGTAAAAGGCTTATATTAAAACCTATATTTCTATGAATTTTGACCAACTTTTTCTTTCAAGAGGCACTACATCACCATAATCTTTATGTCAATGTAAAATATGAACGTTGTAGCCTGTAAAATGTATGTATGTATGTAAAAATGTGTAATGAAATTTTGCAGGGTCAATAAGTACAACATTCTCTCCTATTTTCCAAATTTTCAGCTAAATGGGTCAAGACCTTAAAGACTTATTGGTAATCATAATTGTAGGTACATTTTTATTTTTTATAACCAACGATCGGATTTTGTTCAAAAACTATACAGCAACCCGCCTAGGTGGTATGTACATGTGTGCAAAATTTCAGGTCGATCAGAGAAACGGTGCGACCTGTACCGAAGCAGTAACAGAAAAAAAAGAAAAAAAACAGACATTCGACGCTCGCTACGCTCGCTCAATAAAAAGTTTATTTATTTCTTGTCTAAATAGTTAGATGTATATAAGAAAGAATTCTTGTCAAAATCCGATCCGATCAGTATTTTTTTTTTTTGTCAACGGAGTTGAGAAGGCTTATAGTAGTTAATAATTTTGTCATGTATAATAATGCATACCTACATTGTTATAACAGGCTAATGTTGATGTAAAAAAAAACATAAAATAATCGCTATTAGAAGGAAAGATATGTTGCTAAATATTATTCCTCTCAAGTGTCGTCCAAATAATGAATAGAATAAAAAAGTTAGAGAGCGTGATATTTGTTGCGCCGTGCAGCAGGCGTCAACTTGTGAAATGAGGATGCTTGTCACCTGGCGCCGAGCTGTGACGCGAGTTGCTAGTAGCCTATAGACTTGCAACATAGTACAGGAGCAGCAATGAAAGTTAATTCCGTAAAATATACTGTACTGATTTGTAGACATTATATGGAATCAGAAACAAGATCAAAATACTGGATTTATAGTTTTATACATTTCAATTTCTTTATTACCATACCCTACCAACGATTCTTTAAATTTAAGTTGGGTGACATGTTTTAAGTTAAACCAACAGCTCAAGATCCAGGGAAGTTAAGCTATTTTTAAATTTCAAAATTACATAATACAACTGTATATTCACATGTTTGTTTAAACTTATTTCATTGCAATCAAGGAAATTATAGTCTAGTACGTAGTATTTTGTAGTAGATATTTGATTTGGGAAGTGAGCCGAACTAGTATAACGTAGACACTAATTTACATTAACTGTACCAAAAGGAAATACTAGTACAAAAATAATTAAATAACAAGAGTAATGAAAACAATAAATAGTTCATTAAAATGTAAAAGTGAATAGAAAGAGAAACAGTATTTTAGCACATTTGCCGTTTCCAATTTTTCCTGGATCACCTCGTATTACTATGATATATGCAGAGAAAGTTCGCCACTTGCACTTACACAACTCTTGAGGTAAAGTTTCATGAACAACGTACATTTTTCACAATCTTTTTGATTGATCCTTAACCTACAAGTTTAAACAATGTACTGTGTTTGTGACTTAGGGCTGCCATCATCAGAAATGCCCTTCTATGACACAGATTTAGCAAATTTCTTGGTAGACCAATATATAGTACGTATTTTTATTCAGTACATACATTGGCATTGGTAATATTTAAAGGCACAAAACTGTCTCAATGCCTGCGTGTGTTCACTGATGTTCTAGAAGATTGCCAGGATATTACTATTAGACACGTCACTAGTAAGGCCGAGGGCAGGATTGCAGGAATACCCATGACCTATTTAAGATGTTTTGTTGAATGCAGCTTTTTGTGGACATAGATATTAGATATAATGCCTAAATGGCTGGGTTAAGTGAAGCTAGGAACACAGTCACAGGAAAGGTACAGAAGTACGACAGTTTACATTAAAGAAATTATTACTATTAGCAGGTCGCACAAACACATAATACCTATTTAAATACGTATATACACATAAAGGATAAAGCACCAGTACTCAATGGCTGCTTACAAATTAGCCTCTTCAACCAACAAAATACCAACCATAAATTGTCCAGTTATTGTTAGCAAACGTTACAAATAAAAGTTTACAAGGAGTAGTTCTAGAATTATTTGTGGGATACATAACCATTGTCCGAAATTACATGGCAGATGGCAACCCTAACGTACTGTCAACTCCAAACATGCTTGAAACTGCAAAACATTTTACATACAACAGTGGTTGTCAACCTGACTATGCACTTCAGTATCCAACATATTTGAGAACATACATATTCCATTACTAAAATCTTAAAAAGTAACAATTTAAAATTGCCATATGATGGTAATTTATTATTCAAGTGGTTTTGAGATCACAACAAACTTTAAATTACTTAAAGAAAACAAGGGGGTAATTAATAATTAATAATTATTGAAGATGGGGCGATATGAGCAATAGTCAAAAGCGCTAAAAAAATTTACGTAATGCAACATCTTGGTCCACTTGCCAATCAGTCAATTACATTTCTGAGTGAAAACAGTTCTCGTAAACAAAAGGTACGTACTTGAAATACAAATTTATTTAGGTTTTTAAATTATGGTCGAGTCAACAATAGACACGTGCCAATATTCAGCGGTTTTGTAACCGCTTACAAGCAATTCCATAGGCCCGGTGCACAAAGCAGATTGATTTCAGGACAGTTTACTAACGAAGCAAAGTCACCTGCTGAATATTGGTATGCTGCTAATGCGTAATTTTTATTAACACTAAACGGTCAATAAAATAAATAAATCGTATTTAGAGTCTACCCACTCTGTTATAAAACTGATTTTCAGTGGGGGACAACCTTGTAAACAACAGGCTTACATTTACACTAAACAGTTTTCACACACACCCGAATCTCCCATCTGAACAAGTGTCAACCCATGGTAGCATCTTGTGCGTGTTTTGCATGGGACGGTAAAGTAGACCAACGTCTTGATCGTCTTGTACCGAATATGTTGTTTGTTACGCTGGAGAACAATATATTCAGTTTGTCTCTCTGAAGCTCAGAATGGCATTGACTAGGTACTTCTTCTGACATCCCATTAAACACAATAAAACATGCGGTATTAAGGCACTACATTCGGCTAAGTTTTAATATGCATACAGTACTGTGTAACATTATTTAGTATTAAGGCAGAAAGAGGGCTTGTTCAGATACTCATCATGACGTTTAGGTAACCAAGTATACATACAGCAAACACAAGAGCAGAAATTAGGTTTGCCTTGAAACATTTTACTATTAAAACTGCATTCATAGTAGCAGTGCAATACGTTTCATCCAGACCACTGATCACAAGAACCAATCAGAAAAATTGCCATGCCTGCATGTTTGCTAAGTTACTACAAATGCAAATAAATAAGTAGCCTAAAATAAGTTATCCATTCCAACATCAAAATCAAATACAAGAAAAAACTCGCATTTCTCTTTTTATTTTTATGTAGATTCTAGTACTAAAATAATTAAATAAAATAATTTATAGAAGTAGTGAAAATAAAGACATGTTCCTAGGAAATTGGAACCAATAAGAAAATGTACATTTGAAGTGTATGAAACGTGGAGAGACGCGATCAACTCTATAGCAGTTAGCCTGTTACAGTTTTACTCTCTTTCTCTTATTAGTTATTATTTTACTATCACCAATGGAAATCAACAAAACAAAGACCACTGCCAACCTGTGAAGTTTGATGAACTTCATTATTTATGTTATTTAACGAGTTTGCCTAGTTATCAGGTCTTCCTGTAGCCTCTCAAAAGCATATACGGTAGCACTAACCATCACGATAAGACGAGCTAGGCGACACAAATGTTCTATGTTGACAGATTGGCATTTATTTTATCAGAGCAAGAGTTAAAAAAGATGTCTGTGTTTAACAAACGTATGGTCGAGAGTTTCAAATGGTAGGGGTAGGCCCTACCTCACTCAGAATACCTAGTACAAAACAGCTTGTCACTTCCTCTCCTATAGTACTAACAATAACGTAGTTGCAACATTACCAGTATTTTAAATCTTTGCAAGGGTACGGCTATGAAAAATATTGACAGTCTCATCAGCGTAACTGCCAATATTATAATGGGGCGATTATGAGAGTGCATGTTTATGAACATTCTTAATTTTAAATAAGACAAGTACAAGGTACATTGAAGCTATATTTGTTAATACTACCTACCGTATTGTGTTGTGCCGGTTTTACTGAAAAATATTGACAACCACTGATTCTACAATAATATATGGAGGTGATAATGACAGTGCATGTTTATGAATATTCTTTATTTTAAATAATTAAAAGGAACGATCAAGCTACATAATATGTTTGTTTATTTTGTGTAGGTATGAGTGACTGTAAAACATATTAACAACCACTGAATCAACAATATATGGGGGTGATTATGAGGGTGCACATTATATTTGAATGTTATTTAATATTTACTTTAGAACTCGGTACAATGTACGATGAAGACAATGTTTATATTGAGAGGTTGTGACCGTGTGACTATGAAAAATATTGACAACCACTGATGAAACCGTATAAACCGGCATGAGGGGGGCACATCTCATAAAACTCACAACGAAGGGCGAATCACCTATGTTTAAGCATCTTCACACACTTATGAACTAGGACTATGAGCTACTATGTACAATACAACGACATGGGCTGGCTATCGAGGGTACTGAAACGTGCCGAAGCCGAGCCCTAAGCCCCGGTGCGTGTGAGTCGCAACTCTCGCTACTTCGTATTGCATTTCCATCGAGCTGAACAGCTCTTCCTGTTTTTGATTATCTCCGGTTTACTACCGTCGCTGGCTGCTTCACAACTGCCCGACGCACCTGGAAAGAACAAGACAAGAGCCATCGAGTTATTCTGATAGAATTGTTTGGTCTTACCGAGTTCAAATCTTAAGAGTGGAATCAACTAGGCCTACTTGTTCTGCAACTAAAACACAAGCACTCTGGTTATTTAACAGTTGAAATCCACGTTTCTGGTATACATTACCTTGAGACTCTTATGGCGTATTCCATTGGCACCTAGATTCCAATTGATGTCAACCTCCATTTGAATAGAACATAACAAAACTGAACAGATGAAAAGACAAGTGGCAATTCGGTATGCACTAATGTGGTTAATCCGTTAATGCCATTCGCAAAATGCCATTTAGCCTATGCTCTTTCTCAACACTCTGTTACTGTTTTTGTTCCTTGAAAGTTGATATTTTCAAAATTACTCTGGGTAATGCAAAGGCTACCTGCTGCTATAAACGTGTACATTGAAAATGTAATGTCAATAGCGACCGTGCCATTTGTTTTGCTTGAGGGCCTGGCAATGCGACTCACCTTGGTTCTTGATTCCCATCAGTCTCTTGAACTTAGCAGTCATCTTGCCGTCCTGGTCGGCAGCGAAGGTGGTTCCCTCCCAGTTGTTGCCGGTGGCAGGGGCGGCTGCGGTGGCGGCTGGAGCGGCCTCCGCCACCTTCTGGGCCTGCTCGTTACCCTGGGTGGCGCACAGAAAAGAAGTAGGAGAGTGAGAAACACAGCACATCAAGAACATTTTAGCAAATACAGTAAACCCTCGTTACTTCCAACTCGGTTACTTTGAAAAATGCTTCATTTCGAACGAAAACATCGGTCCCGACGGTCAGTATAGGATTTAACAGTGTATTAGATTCGGTTTATTCGAAATTCGGTTTATTTCGTAATTCGAAAGAATATCTTGGCATTAACGGTCAATTTACGTGTGAAATAGTGTGGTTAATTCGAAGAACTTTTCCGATGTTCGAATTCGGAAAATGTGTTTTGAACGGTCTGTAGTACGCCACACGAAAACAAACCAATGGCTAGCTGCAGCGACAACAAAGGAGATGCGCACGCACCACGTGACTGGACTGGCCCAGCCGGCCGGCAGCTACTGCAGCCTGGCGACATCAACACTTAGGCGACGCGCCCGTGGCATTGCACAGTAGGCCTACGTCTCAAGCTTTCACGACAGTTGCATCGCCAAGTGTTTGTTCCGTTGTTAGCCGACTACGTGTTTTGCGAGTGTTTGTTGTGAATTGTGACCATGCACAGTTTGGCGCCAGCTTCAACGACTACGTGACTGTGGACGAAGACATTGCAAATTCGGCCGTGGAGTTAGAGCCTGAAGACCAGCCTTCAAATGAGTCGGAACCAGGGCCATCCGATAGGCCTAGGCTAGTACCAGCACGCCTATTAGCGACGATGAAGATGAACCCGACGAGATCGAGCGCCCTGTTCCTACCAGGCAAGAAGTCGGCAACGCGCTTGCTGTGTTGGAGGCCTACATCGCGACGAAGGATACCACAGAGCTGACCTTGGAGCAATTTGATGGACTTGCGAAATTCGTTCGGGAGACTTCGAGACAGAAGTTAGTGCAGAGGATGATGGGAGACTTTTTCCGACCTTCAAGTTCGACGTGAGGTATGTGAATTTAAATCCAATCTTTCTTTAACAATGAAATTTATAGCTTTTCCTAGGCCTAGTGCTAACCACGGTTTTTCTTTCTACAGGAATGACAACTTCCTCGAGCCTAGCCTAGCCTACTGGGTACACAAGCAACAAGATGTAAATAATGTAGGCCTACATATTAAATACTACTGTACATAGAACTGTAAATTTAGAAAAATGACATAGCCTTCAGCACAATATGTAAATGCAAATTAATTAATAAAATTTGTGTAGGTAACACATTTTTATTATCATAACTTGTGTCAGGTAATAACATTATTAGCCTTTTCCTAGCTCCTAGTTTAGCCTGTCTTTTATCCCCTAGACAGTTGTAAAATCACAAAAAAAACTAGGCCTAAGTACAAATCATTAAAAAAAAATTTTTTTTGAAAATAATAAATGCTTAGTTCGAATTTTTTTTATTTCGAAATGCCTTTTTTGGGGTCCCTTCAATTTCGAACTAACGAGGGTTTACTGTATCACATTACTATGGGGGGTGTGAGGTAGTACTTTTTGGTCTCGAGTCAAGTTTCAAATTACTCGCGAGTATCGAGTCGAGTAGTAAACACAAACCTCCATGCTAATTTATAATACCATGATATTGATATGCCAAGGTCTACATCTAATGCTGAAGAAAAGCCTAGGCCCTAGTCCTTAGTAGCCTTATTCCAAGTAGGCCTAGGTCTAATCTCCATAACAGTGCTAGGCCCCAGGTTTAGACTTCAACGGCGTCATGTGCTTTCAGCTCTTATGTTAATTTTCCTATCGTTCACGTTTTCATTGTTTAAAAGTTTAAACAAACAAAATATGCTATTGAATAAAATTACTTGAAATAGGCCGTACGACTACTTACGTAAAACCATTGATTAAAGAAGGAATGGTAAAACAATACGTAAACAAACAATCGAGGAAGCATACAGATTTGACAATGCAGAGCCTGCTATACATAGTTTATTTCAAACGCCACCACGGTCTTAGGGCAGGGTCCACTAGATACCTAACAAGCAGCTTGGAATAAGTATCTAGTGGACCCTGGTTTTGGGGGTTAGTGCAGTGGCGCGATCTGCGCGGAGCTTTGCGTGAACAAGCCAATTGTCACATCTTTAAAAGGATAGAATGAAATAGATGTGTGAATTATTTCCAATCGGGGAGAAATGTGTTTTAAATGGTATAATTTCATGAAAAAAGGAACGCACATAACTTTTAGGGGTAGGCCCATTGGACTAAAGGTAGGTTTTCTTTGAGCATACTATTTCAATTTGAAAAAGTTAATAGCCATAAATAGGCTATCAGCTTCCTGGTTGTGTTTATGTGTAGGCTAGGGCTTATCTCCCACCATTAAAAAATCAAACATGAACAAATTTCGACTAACGTAAAAAATCGCATTCCTTCCGACCTCGACCAAACGCAACCGAATCGATTGCCGTTAAAAACTTACGAATCCAAAATTTGGTCGGAGTTATAGAATAGAGGCCCTGAAGAGTATTATCTTTCATCCAATCTTGGAGAGGAGGAATGGTACTAACCTTGTTTCCCCAGAGGAGACGTCTCTTCTGTATCTGCTCAGCGTACCTCGCAGGGTTCATTGCTGCCGGGTTGTAGTAGCTGGGCAGCTCGATACCGGTCTTGGACTTAACCTGCAAGCAGCACACATGCACACTTGTACTTAACCTGCAAGCAACACACATACACACTTGTACTTAACCTGCAAGCAACACACATGCACACTTTTACTTTCAGTCTCTTAGTTCTGGACGCAGTTTCCCAACACCGTTGTCTAATATTCTATAGGGTTGCCGTTTGATAATCGATACGATTATTTCCCGAAACGGTCGATAATCGATTCAGTCTTCCCGAATCGATTATCGATGCCCTTCAAAAAATTTTGAATCAACCGCTCGCTCTGCAGAACTTTATAAAATATTTCCAGTCAAGACATTAATCGCTTTATTCCGTGAATTAATCGACCACTGCGAGATCTACAACACGCGTAAGGCGCAACACATCGCCCCTGCCGTGCTGCAGTGTAGAAGCTGGGTTTGTTAGGTTGTGCTTGTTTCATTTAGTTTGAATGAACAAACAGACCTAGAAGAGGACAGGAGCAGATGACACATGCGATGCCCACAGCCTTGCGCTACACTACTAACTGTGAGGGCAACGGACACTGACCTGTTGTACTTGCGCTTGCATTGACCTCTGCACAAGCTCCTGGGGTGTAATCACTCCGGTCATGTCATTCATCGAAGGCAGAGAAATCCCTAGTCGTTCCAGGACTGGAACAAACAAGTTACCAACTACAATCTAGATGCCTGAGTAGGCAGTAGATAGTACAAGTTCAAACTTTATGGATTACCAGGCAGTAGGTACTGTAATATTAAGAAAGTGAAGAACATCAATAAAATAATATAATACAACAGTCTAGGCCTAAGATTCTTGAAGGCTATTAGTCACTTCATGATTCTTCGGGTAACCGTTTAACTTAAGTATAAATAAAGACCTAGGTACACAAAATCCTTCCTTTACTATTACTATTACCTGTGAATGCAAGTTTATATACAACTGGGTTCGTGTGTAGTTTCCAAACTTACTCGAGAGCTTGCTAGGCTTCTTCTCATAGGGGCGCGGCCGACCAGGCGATCTATCTCGCGACCTTGAACGCCGTCGAGGTTCAGGTGAGTGACGATCTCTGGATCTGGAACGTCAAGGAACGCTACATTCATAGTATGTGAGGACTTGGTCGTACTACTAATTAGTAATTACTGTCTTCAAGTATGGTACTGCTTCTTGTCCTCAAATACTTGGTAGCAAGTAACGATTGTTTCTGTGACAGGAACCATCGCTAGTGGTGCTAGGCTACTAGCAGTCCCTGTGGTGGCAAAGGGCAGTATAGGGATCATCTGACAAGACTTTTCGAAGGCAAAATGAATGCCTTCCCAACTGGCAACAAACTATGAGGATCTCTATTGGAAAGCCAGATAAAGCATGATTGATGGTCAATAAAGCCAAAAATGTGGGCATCTCAATCGAGATTATTGAAAAGCTAAGGTCTTACCTAGGGTTGCCGTTCGATGTGAAAATCGTGATAGATTATTGGATGCATGGAATCGATAATCATATCGAAATATATCGATATCATAGACCCAAATCGATTAATAATAATCATCATAACTCAGTTCCAACTATGTCGGGTTGAGTGGTGGTTTTCCACCATTATCAAGGGCATGAAACTGTAGATACTAAGCTTGCCAGACTCAGTGTTTCTTCCACATCATCTAACTCCTTCCTCTCCACCAATTTACTCCACTCTCTTCTGTCCTCCCACAGCTTTACTCTTGCCACATGCTCCCACACTTCATTCCGTTTTCCAACGTCTTCTTGAATTAATCTTTCCCATTTTTCTCTTGGCCTTCCTACTCTTCTTTTCCCCTCCTCTGCCGCTTCAAATTCTCGTCTTGGAATCCTCTCCCTGCCCATCCTTTTCATATGTCCAAACCATCTTAGACGTTCTCTTCCTAGCTTAAAATTCAATCTCTCCAATCCCAGTTCTTTCCTTATTTCATTACTTCTTATCTTGTCCATCTTTGTAACTCCCTTTATACTTCTTAAAAACTTCATTTCTGCTGCTTCCAGCTGACTCCAGCTGATTATCATATCAAATACCAAATTGAGCCTAGGAAGCAGGAAAAACGCAAAATTGTAATGACTTGCATGGGGCGTCACTTTTTACATGTTCCAACAGTACGCGCCGGGGAAGGTCGCGTTTAGTGAGCGAGAGCGATAACGAGATCTCGACATTCCAGCTCAGCCTTATCTCCTCCCGACCCCCTCGTCGTCGTTCTTTGAATTTTTAAAAACTGCAACATTTGACTACCGTATTTGCACGATTGCAAGCCGACCCCCCTTTTTAAACAAGCCCCCCCCCCCAAAAAAAAAAAAAAATCGATTGCAAGCCAAGGTATGGATTTCTTTGTCAGAACAAGGATATCGCTATTGTAATTGGATACACAGTTATGTAAAGTAACCCCCCCCCCCCCCCCAACAACTGTAAAACGTTTGAAAAGGTGTGAGTAGGAAATAGGAGACTGGAGAATAAACACTTTGAAAGAGTGGCGAACAATTAGGCTAGGCCTAGGCCTTTGTCGGACATTAGACTCATTGACACCAAACTGCCGCCCGGCGGCAAGGTTGGATGTCTCTTCCGCAAATATAATAGCACTTTTTTTAAATTGGCCGTATAAAATGTACGTGATAGTGCCATACTAGGGTTATCAGGTACAATAAGAGAAAATAATGATATCGCGACTAGAGGCTTGCGTGTGATAAATGTCACAACGAAGACAAACAATGTTGTAAACTGTTGAAAAGCTTGACCCAATGAAGATACAAGGAAGAAAGGAGTGAGAAAGGAAACTGTGATCGGCATTGTGTCTTTGCGGTATGTTTAATCTTGACCGTATATTTCTCAGTTCACTCCCATCTTGTTGGTTAACTACGTAACATATCGTGGCGTTATCTTGCGGTAGTTACTGAGACTACGTAGAAGCGCTCGTTGTGCGGTCGATAAAAGAAGA
>JAMZAV010019850.1:0-42937 GCA_024449915.1 Sweltsa coloradensis
ATTCTACCTCTCTCCAATCTTGTAGGGATGTATGTGTTTATGTAGGCATATGTATTTATTCCGTAATGTTCACCCCTCACACATGTGATTATGGACCTCGTCATTTGCTTAAATTGAACTAGTATGAAATATGAATAAATAGTGATGTCCCAACTCTTGTTGCAGGCCGTGTGCGAGAGCGTGCTAAAGGTGATGACCTTGGGCAACGTCCTCGTCACGTCTTGCGGAATGCAAGCGCTTCACGGCCTTCTTCCGCATCTCGGCCACCTTCCTCAACACTGAACGCTCCTCTCAATGCACAGCTGGTCACCGCGTTGCACGACTACCAACCCGCCCAGAACGACACACAACCCACTCTAGCGTGGTTGGCAGTCATGCAGGAGGCGTGCATCAATCTCTCAAAGTAAGCCATGATGATGACAAGTTTGTAACTTTACTACCGGTAGCTAAAAGTCCAACCAAAGAATGTAGACCCTCTTGTCACAAGTGGTAGTAGCTATACCAGTTAATACCAAAAATCAGTATGCCTGTTAATAACAAAATAGGTAGGTATATCGGTTAATACCAAAATCAGTTATGCATGTTTTTTTTAGCAACTTGTATACCGGTTTGTCGGTATACAAATAACCGGTTATTAAAACCGGTATACCTAATTTCCGAACAGACCTACCATTAGGGGCTTACTCAAGTACACCATAAATAGACCTAGGTTAGTCATCTCTGCTCTCGTCGAATGCGCAAGGCCGAAACAGTTACGACATTTTTTTGTGTGTTATGTAGGGCTACCTATATTTATTTGTCTATCTTAATAGAGTACAAGATCACTGCAGTCTATGACCAGTTAAGCTATTGGGTTCCCTCTTCAACCCCCCCCCCCCCTCATTTTAACATTATCTAGTGGTTTGGCCTCTCCTATCTGATCAGTTATCACCAAAGTTGCTGACATTAAATTAATCATTTCTGTGCCTCTCTACAGACTTGACCCTGGTATCGGCGCAGTACACCTGCCGCGAATCTTCACGACGGTATCACAACTCTGGTTGTCCGAGAAACCTGAAATAAGCAACGGGGCCACTCGGTGTCTAGTGGCGGTTTCACAGGACTGCATTCCCCCACTTTGCGCAAGGAAACCGATCAACCAACAGTACCAAGCTATTATCACCAAGGTGTTGAATACCGTACACCTGGGATTACAGTACCAATACCACTCGGCGTGGCAGCAAGTACTACACGTCATAGCGACACTCTTTGAAGTATGTTTCTCTAATTTATTGTTCAATGATTTTAACATATTTTTTTTGTTCTGCCCATTAGACAGTCAATATCACAACATTAAATGAAAATTGGCAACTACTGACTAGTTTTTTTAGCTACAACCTACCTGTAATCTTCATTCTTCAGTGGTATACTAACAAGTTTATAACTGTAGGCCTATATTTTTATTTATTTAAACAAATATTATCTTCAACCTATTTTTATTCGTCATAATTAGAGGTACGTGAAAATAGCGTTTTGTGAATAGATGCTACAAAGCGCTATTTTTTCACTTAAAACTAAGGTTTTCCAGTCCCATTTTATTTATTTTTCATTGTAGGGATAGTTTGTTTATACACATTTTTATACATTGATATTGATTCAACCTTGATGACATAATTTCAAAATAATAATATGAAAATTTCCAAACACAAGTTTTTTAAGGTGGCAAAAAAAATAGATGCTACAAAACGCTATAAAATGACACTTGAAAATGCTATTTTTAGGTACCTCTAGTCATAATTGATTAATAAGTGCTGCTAGTATGGGCAACAAGAATAGACCAGATTACGACCATGCTCGTTTTTTGTTCCGTCCCAGACAGTTCCGAACAGACAAATGAACGAACCTATGGTAAATAAATCTTGTTGTGCAGGTCGCAGGTGGTGACTGTCCTGGGTTGATGAAACCCGTCCTCAAGACCCTGGCCGATCTCCGAGACTCGTACCAGTTCACATACACTCATGAACTGGAGAACGCTGTGGGGAAGGCCGTCAGGTCGATGGGCCCCGAAGCCGTGTTGGAAGTTATTCCTCTGCAGGTAGGCTACACTTTCACTGAGGTGTTTGTTCCAGGCAAAGGTTGGTTGTTTAAGATGATTGTTGATTATTTGCCGCCATCGAGTAATGGCCGCACCCCTATTTTGACCACTGAATATTTTAACAGTAGCCTATGTTATACAGTGGAACTTTAATTTTACGTATCTTGAATCACCGATTCCTTGATTGTGTAAATTTTTTTGTTGGTCCCAAATATTTTCCCACAAGGACAATGTTAAATTTTCATTGAACTAACGTCCCTTTGGGTACCTACGTATTACGTGACTTTACGTATCGTATTTCAAGTCCCGAGTCATAATTATGGCCTCGAATTTACGTATCTATGCTGCCGAACCCTGTGGGGAATGAGGGGGGTTTTGTTATTTACTGGTCCGAGTGCCGCCCATTTTGACAGCTCAACACATGCCGCCAACCGCATGGGTATAATGCATCCCTTTCCTCCCCCCTCATTAGCAGCAGTCTGGCAATATGAGAAGGTCGAGTGGGTCACCCGTTCGCCCCCCCCCCCTCCCCCTCCCGCCCATATGATTGTAGTATTTTCAGCACTGCCGACAAACGCAACCAGATACTTGACCTGGCCTACCCACTCCACTACTGGCCGCCTCTTTTTCCCGACGAGCTTGAATGAGCATATGAATTCAAGCACATTTTTTCTATGCCATGTGATCATTTTATTGTATGTGAAAAAATCGACTGCAGTTAAGAGTAGCCAGCCTCATTTTTAACAAGTGTTGTATTGACAGCATCATTGATTAAAAAAATGATCTTGCAATTATTATCGCGTAAGAAAAAACACAGCACTGCTGGAGAGTGCAACAATAATTGAGAATGAGTAGTGTCTTGGCTGGCCGGCCGGCCGGACAGTGTCGTTCACTGGCAGCGCGAGTGGGAGAGGAGGGGCAACCGGTCTCGTAGGCAGCTGGCGGCGGGCCGTGTGGGGAAGTGAACCTGACACAGCTTCACATAAGTTTCGCGCTCGCTGGCAGGTAGGAAATAGTACAAGGGTGGGAAAAAAAACTTTTCAATATAGCGAACATGGCGGGAAAACGGAAAATGCGGGATCAATCCATAGGGTTTTATTTGCATTTTATTTACTACGTAATAGACTTGGCGTGTGCACATTGAATTGAGATAAGTTATTAAAATGTTGTTTGTAGTTTTATACTTACGTCTCAAAAATTTGACGGAATTTCTAGCTACTCAAAATGTTTTTTTCCCGCTCGTGCGTTTATTTCACGGAACAGATAAAACACATATAAATAATTAATACCCCTCCCCTTCCCGCGGCGAGCCGGCCGCTATGATGTCGCGTAAACAATGCTGGCTACACTACACTCGTTCGTCTAAATAAATGAATTGTATTTAGAGTCTACCCACTCAGTTATATAACTGTTTTTCAGTGGGGGACTGTAAATCAAAGCGACCAAGCCAACCCTGTAGGCCCCGACGCAATCAACGAGTGAACAATAACCAACCAAAGATCTATATTTTTAATAGGAAATATAGCAATCAGTGGTATGGACAGTGCGAACACCCGCGGATCAACGCCAGAATCAACAAGGCCAATTCAGAACAACTCTGAATTTATTATGTGCTTTTCGTTGCTAGGACAGCTCTAAAGTCAAACCCCTTACAAACTCCTGAGACAAGAACTGATGGACTTAAGTCCAAATCAGAAGTTAAAAAAAAAATTTTGACTTTGGCGGGAATCGAACCGTGGATATTCTGCATTGGAAGCAGATACGCTAACCACAAGACCAACGAGCCACTTCACACTTGATGAGCCTTTGTAAAGGTGAAGGTCATTCTTTGCGGAAGTCTTGTCACTGTGAAGTTCGATTTCAGCATGTTTTAAAGATTCAGTGGCATTATTTGAGTGTCCAATATTTATTATGTGACACTGGGCAGCATTCGGAGATAAAATACTAGCGGGCGGGGCGCGAGCACTATTAATGAACTGATACTTAAGTTCGCATGGGGGGGGGGGGGCACTGAGATAGCGAAAGAGGCCATTGACCTTGAGCTGCCTACGATCCGATATTGGTTACAATACGCAGATGTGCCACATAAATAATTTTTTAAATCGGTGCTTCATGTTACTCCTGCTTGCAATTGCACAACACGAAGCAAAGCGCCGAGTTAACATGTCTTAACCACCCGATTGCCACCATAAGCAAACAACTCACTTCCTGCAGCCTTTCATGCCATAATCCGCTAGGCGCTACCTAGGAGTTTTTTTTAAGTACTAAAGTTTGATTTATCACTTTTTGGTGGGGCTACAGTAGCAAAAATTTTGAAGGTTTTTTGATTTAAAAATTTCCTTACTTTATGTTTTTATTTGCCTCAGTTAATTTTAAAAATCAAAGTTTCACTGTAAAACTATTGGCAAATGGCTTGGCATAAAGGCGCCCCCCCACTTTTTGACCTTTTTTGGTGAGAAAGCAAAGATTTAAATTTCCCACTGACCCTCAAAATTTACCCCAAATTTTTTTTTTTTGTTTTTTGTCGTTTTTTTCGCACTCTACCGGAAAACGCATAAACGATCTTGATGAAAATTGGGGGGGGACTTCAAAATCTCGAACTTAGAGCTGCCACGTTTTTGGGGGCAATCGAAGAAATTTCTCAGAATATCGTACTTTTTTTTTTTTTTTTTTTTTTTTTTGGTTTTTTAATCAATTTTTCGTGACTTTTTGGCCGATTCTGACCAAACGGGTGGGGCTACATCGTTCATTTTTACATAACTTTAAGGGTAATGGTGATGTATTGCTTTTTAAAGAAAAATTAAAAAAGTTAGTCGAATCCCAGAAAAAAGGTTTTCAATATGATTTTTGGGGTTTTATAAATAATAAAAATTAAACAAGTAACAATAGAAACTTGACAACAATCACCTACCAACAGTGCTTTCAAAAGCACTTGCAAAGGGAAAAAGTGGTCCTACCCAAACAAAAAACTTCCAAAAAAAACAAAAAACTTCGCAACGCAACCTAGTTTTTTTTTAATATATACCCGGGGACATATTTGCTTAAATACAGAAACTTCCCCTAAACTTTAAACTTTGAGTGTTTTTGCAATGAGCAAACCCCCGTCCACATGGCGCAAAAGGGCAGATTTTTCTCGAGAAAGTGCTACGTGTTTCGGAATGGGTGCCGCTTTTTAGAAAGACTTTATAAAAAGTGTATTTAAAATTTTCATTTTAAAAAACCTTAAATTTAAAATATTTTTCCAATTTTTTTTTTTAATTTTACCCCCTACAACTTTACTAAACTAGGCCTCACCGGATGACAAATAAAATCAACCCCGTTTTTTGTTTTAATGTCTATTTTTTTGCCCCCTTAGATCCGGGAAAGGAAAAGTCAACGAGTTCCGCCGCAGTTGGGTTTTCCGGTACTAAAGGAGAGCATCCCAACCCCCCCGCCTCGGCTACTTCCCCGGGCTACTTCCTACCTATCGCCGCTGAGTGTCGAAAAAAGGGGTGTGGCATGCAGGGGGGTAAAGATAGGGTGGGGCCCACAGCTACGACCTGCTTCAGTCTCAGTATGGTCTCTGTTCCCAAGTTTCTGTAAAAAACCAAAGAGTGCGGAAAATTTTAAGGTCAGTAAGACGGATCAGTATACTCACTAGGTACATTTTTAACTGTTAATGAATTTTAAAAAATTACGGTAAATAGGTAGTATATTGGGGGGACGGTCATCGTACTCGATATCATACGATATGCGACGTCTATTAAATAATGTCGATATTATTTTGACTGAAAATCGTGATAAATCGTATTCCGTCATGTTATCGTCTTAGTTCACAACTTGGTGCGGTTTTATTTTTTATTGATGTTTACCGCGTCCCGTGACATCTCTCAAGTGTTATCTGTTTGGGGGACTTTACTGGAGCCATTATGTTTTTTTCTCGCCTAACTTGCTCCGCGGTGGGGGGGCGGGGGCCAGATCCTGGATAGCGAGAGAAGATGGCAGTCGCTTTTAAGGTCTCTGCCTTGGGATAGGGGAAAACAACGGGGACGGGTACACTGTTTTCACTTCCCGTTTACTCGTAAAACCCCCCTTCCTGAATTTAGGTTTCCCCATCGAGGGGGAAGGGTAATTAGCCCCTGAATTTCTCATATCTTTTTTGTAACCAAATGGGGGATTTTTGCGTTAAAAAATTCAAAAAACCCTTTTTGTTTAAAAAAAAACGGGGCTATTTTTTGGGGAAACCCCCCCCCGGGGCCCCAGGGGGGGACGGTTTTTTGGGGGCCCCCCCTTGGGGGCAAAACTCCCTTTGGCCCGGCCCAAAAAAAGGACCGGAGCACGATTTTTTCGGAAAGGGGGAAGAAACCTTTGGGCCCCAGGGGGGAACAAAAGAGCCCGGATTTCGGGTTTTTTTGGGGCCCCTTTCCCTCCCCCCCAACCCCATTTTTCCCAAAAAAAACCCCGGCGGAAAAAAAAGAGGGGGCCGGCGCCTTTCCCGGGTTTTTGGGGGGAGGGGGTTTTTTTTGGGGTTTTTTTTTTAAAAAATTGGGGGGGGGAATTTTTTTTTCCTTTCGGGGCCACCCAAGGTTGGAGTTTCTTTTATTATTTATTAAATCTTTTAAACTTTTCCCCATGAGAAATTTTAAAATTTTTAAGCCAAGCCCATTTTTTTTAACTACAAAAAAATGGGGCCCTGGGGCCTCCACCATTTTTTTTTTTTTTTTTTTCTCATTTCATTATGTCAGAAATCCTACTTTTTTTAAAGATTGAGTGGCTGGCTAAAATAGTAGGTTTTACTACATCTTTGGGAAATTGGGTTTTGTAGGTCACACATAAAATTGGGAAAATTAAAAAAGGCTAACACTAGGGTGTGACCTCTTTTCACATGAAAAAAAATTTTGAAGTCCAAAACCCCGGCACCTCCCCCATTGGTTAGCCTAATTTTAAACCCTTTTAAATAAAGGAATATTTGGTTTTTGTAATAGCCCATTTCTATTGAAATTTAATCTTTTTTCCAAATATCATGTTTTTAGTAAAAAAATGCCCTTTTCTAGGGCGGGTGCAAACCCTTTAAAAAATTCGAATCCAAATTTCCAAATTTTTAAAGAGGGAAATTTGGGATTCGGATTCTGGGTAAATTTAAAAGTAGATTCGATTTTTGGGAAGTATTTGAAAATTTAAATTTTTCCCGCCTTTTAAATTTTTTTTTTTTTTCCCCCCGTGTATTGGGAAAGGAAAGAAATTTAAAGTCAAAAAAATGAAAATTAGCTCACAAAATTTCCAACAAAGCTTTTTTTTAAAAATTTTTGTTGGGGGTTTCCCGGGGGTAGGAAAAGTAAAATTTAAAATTTAAACCCCTGGGCCCCCGGGCTGTAAAATATGGTGGGGTTTGGGGCCGGGCCCAAAACCCGCAATTGTGGACCCGAAATTTAACTTTTTTGAAACGCAAGAAATTTTTAAAAAATTTATTTTCACATTAGGTACAAAAAAAATTGCAAAATTTTTCGTAATTTTGGTGGGGTGCCAGGTATTTCCAAAATTTAAAATCTGGGGGAAAAAAAATGTCAAAAAAACCTTGAAAACCCTTAATGCTGAAATTGAGCTAATTTAAAACGATTCTCACTTTTCATGTGCTTTTTTTATTTTTTTAAATTAATCATAAATTTCCGGGAAATTTGTATGGGCCCCTACGGGTTTTTAAAAAACTGGGGCGTTTTTTTTTTTTTTTTTTTTTTTTTTTTTGGCAAATAAATAAATTTGGGTTTTTAAATTTTTTTTTGGTAAATAACGAAAAATCCCAAATTTTTTTTTTTTTTTTAAAAAAACGCAAATTTTTTAAAAACTAAAAGGGCTACCCAAAATTTCCTTTGGGAAAAAATTTTAAAGGAAATTCGCTTCAGTTCCCCCGAATTTTTTGGAAAGATTCGTTTGGGTTATCGAAATAAAAAACAGGGTTTCCCGCACACCCCTGGCCTAACTTTTTTAAAATTTGTGCGGGCTTTTTTAAAGGGCTGTGGCAAAAGGCCCCCCCAAGGGGATGATCTTTTTTTTGGGCAACCCTTTTTCCCTATTTTTTTTTTAACCCTTAGCCCTAAAAATTTTGGAACACTTAACTTTGTAAAGCCCTTAGGCAAAAATTCAATAAAAAATTTGAACCCCCCCAATCATTTATCCTAAACCAAAGCAATTGCCCAGGGGGTGGGGAACCAAAGTGACCCAAAAATCACCCAATGTTAGGGTAGCTGTTCTGAAAAAAATTTTTTGTGATTTTTGGGTAGCCCCGGCTGTAAATTTAAACCGGGAAATCTTTTTCCCTCCATTTTTTTCCAATTTTTTGGCCCCAAAGGGCACCATCCTATCTATACATTTTGCTGGGGTGCCCCATGGTGTTTATGATATTTTTTCCCAATTTAAAAACCCTTTACCCTGTTTTAAATTTTTTTTGTTCAATGTAAATATAAATTTTCTTTTTTAATTTTCAAAAATTCAAAAAAAAAAACAAACAAGAATTCAACAAAGTACTATATTTATGGTTTGTTTTTTTTAAGCGGCAAACCAAAAACATCAACAAATTTTCCCCCAACTTTTTTTTGCTACCCCCTGACACGGGAGAAACCAAAAAAAATAACATTGACTAAACCACCTACTGTGTGTTTTGGTTATCATTATCAAAAATCTATTTGACATTTTGGAAGAGATCGGGATTAAAAATTTGGGGTTTGCTTATTTTTAAGGGGCCAAGTATTTCAGATTTTTTTGAACTTTTTTTTGGGGTGTTCCCACAACCCAACTTAACCGTTTTGGGGGGCTTTTCGGCAATTTTTGCATGTTTTTCGAACAAATAAAAACACCACCCCCCAAAAACCCCAACCCATTTTTGGGGAAACCCTATGTTGATTTTTTTTTGGGTAGCCGTTTTTGGGTTTAAACTTTTTTGTTCATTAAATCCCAAACAACTTAGAAAAAAATAATTTGTAGCCCTGATGGGAAATATCCCCCCACTATTTTTTTTAAACCCTTTACATCAAAATTTTTTGAGGTACCCAATCCCCCTTCCCTTTTTCCATTTTTTTTCTATAACCTTACCGCCCTACCCCCTCACTTACCCCCAACTATAATAGTATGTAAATTTTTAATGGATTTTTCCATATGTAAAAACCCAATTTTTCCCCCGGGGGGGTTTACCCCCGGGGGGCCTGCCCCCAAACTTTAAATTTAAAAATCCAGGTAAAAATAACTGAAAAATATTTTGAAAACCCTTGTAACTATTTTTTTAAAATTTATCACATTATTGCAAACTTATATTTTTGGTTTTTTTTAATACAGTAAAATACTTTTCAGGGGGGAGCAGGCCCAAACGTCTTTAAAATCAGATCGTCGAAACTATTTCAAAATAGAAAGGGAGTGGGGTTTAAAACCCTTTTTTTTGGACTTTAAAAACTCGAACTTTCCCAGTAAAAAAAAAAAACCCTTTGAATTTTTCCCAAAAATTTTTCGAACGGGTATCGACTCGAACTTCAAATTTCCCAAACTTAAAAGGTTAAATAAAACCGCCCAAAATTTTAGGAAATTTAGTGAATAACCCGGACCGGAAAACCCCTCCACCAAAGAAAGTTGTAAATTTCCCCAAAAACCGGGGACCCCCCCACCATCCTTTTTTTTGGTTTTTAAATTTAAAAACCTGAAAACGGGGGAAAAACCTTTTTTTTTGACTTGTCAAATAAAAATTGTACCACTCACCACTACAAATTAGCTAAAAAAAAAAGACAAAAATTTTCCAAAAAAAAAGGCCCCCAGCACCATTGCCACCCAATCTGTGTGTTAGGGGCGAAAGCGTATGGAGGGGAGAGAGAGTTTTTTTTTTTAAAACTACCCCAGCAAGCTTTTGGGTTTTTACTTTTTTCCAATCTACCAAAAGATCTCATATAAAACAGAAAGAAACCAAAAAGTGCATGGTTCCTTTCAAACCAACCCTACTTTGTTCCAATACTGCCCAAAATCCCCGGGGCAGAGATTTGGGAATTTTGCCTTTTTGGTAAAACCCCTTTTTTGCAGGCTGAAATTATAAAATTTTTTTGAGAACCAATTGTACGAAGACTAAAATGGGCCCGAATAGGGAAATTAAAGGTTTATCCGAGATCAAGTAGGCGTGGGGAAATTAAAAATTTGGGAGCTAATTGAGAGGAGAGAAAAATTATAGGGGTTTTCGGACTGTAAAAAAGGAAGGGGAAGGATCGAGTTTTCCCGGAGAAGGATGGGGAAAATTGGAAATTCCATTAGGGGGAACCAAGGGGGGCAGACCACAAAAACCAATGGCAGAATGGGTGTGAAAAGGATATAAACAGCGGGAGTAAACTGGAATGTGGGGGAAGGGGAGGGTGGGGGCGGGACGGGGAAGAATGGAGGGGCCTGTTTTCCCCAATTCCGACCCAAAACGCAGAGTTGGACGGGGGAAACCCAAGATAATGATGTTAAAAACAGCAAAGGAGGTGACGGGAATGGGGGTTGGAAGGAGGGGGAGTGGTGGCAGGACAGAAGAAGTTGGAGAGGGCCTTTTTTCCCAATGCCGACCCAACGCAGATTTGGAGGGGTGGAAAAACCAGATAATGTTTTGGGGAAAAAAGAAAGGGAGGAGCCCGGGAAAATTGGGGGAAAAGGAGAGGAGGGGGTTGGGCAGGACAGAAGAAGATGGAGGGGCCCTGTTTTAAAATCCCCCGCCCCAAAACGCGATTTGGGAAAGGGTGGAAACGGGTTAATGATGATGAGAACAGCGGGGAGGTACGGGAATGGGGTTGGAAGGAAAGGAGGGGTGGCAGGCCCTAAAAAAATGGGGGAGGCCTTTTTTTCCATGCCGACCCCAACCCGCAGGGAGCTGGCCCGTGGCAAAATTTAAGGGTTTATAAAACAAACTATGTGCCCAGTTCATAAAATTTTTAAAAGTTTTTTAATTTTGCACAAAAAAATACCTTAAAAAAAATTTTTTTAAAATAAACATATTGTAAACTTACCCCCCAAGGGCCCCCCAAAACAAACCCTAAAATTATAAAATAATTTTTTTATACCCAAGTCCCAAAATGTTTAAAAAAATTCTTTAAAGTATTGTATAAAAAGGGAAGGCACCCCTTCTTGTGTATGCCCCTTTCAGGTCTATCTATATTTTATTGATTGTTTTTTTTTTTGTACTTTTTTTTAAAGATAAAATTTGAGAATTCCAGATGTAGTTTTGGGAGCCAAGCCTTTTTTGAAAAGCCTTCGAGAAGTTTCTCTGCAGAAAAAGTGATGACTTTGTGAAGGAAGGGGCCCTTTTCCCCCTTGTTGCAAAGCTTTTCTCCCTTACCAAACCTGGAGCTTTTTGTCAAAGCTTTTAAAAATGACAAAGGGAGGGGAATCGGTAGCAAAAATCATCACTTTCAAAAAAAGGCCTTACGGGTGAGTATAATATAAATGGCCTAGGTTTTAAAGGGTTTTTCTATTACATTAAAAATAAACAACCAACACTATAAAATCCAAAAAAAAAAGATAGAAAAAATCCCCCAAATTTTTCCCATTTTAAAAAAAAAAATTAACAAAAACTTGCCAATGTCCCAATCATATATAATTAACCCTGGGCATCGACATTTTTTTAAATCAATGTGGGAAAAGTTTTTTTTAAACATAAATGTTTTTTAAAATTAATTTTCTTTTTGTAAAATTTTTTTTTTTTTTGGCGGTTTTTTTTGTACCTTTTTGGTCCCAAAACCCCAAATAAAAAAAAATTGGGGGAAAAAAAACAATTTTTAAAAAAAAAATATTTTTTTCCCCCCTCAGTCACCCTCTAAAAAAACCAGTTAAAAAATTAAATGTCACTAAAAAAAAACTACCTACTTTTAAAGGGGTGTGCTTGGGCGAATTGAATTTTTTTAAAATTTTACAAAAAAACCCCCTATGTACCCGTTTTTAGGGTATTTTAAAAAAAAAAAAACGATGCAGTGGGGAAAAGGGCCCCAAAAGGGGAAAAACCAATAAAACGATGAAATATGCCAAAAAAATTGAAAAAAAAATAACAAAAAAAAATAAAATTTTAAAAATTTTTTCCGTCAAAATTCATTGCCTCCCTCAAAATATCTGGAAAATAATATATAAAGAAAATCTTTTTAAACCTTTCAGAAGACATTTTTAATATAAAAATTGTTGAAACTTAAAAAAAAAAAAAAAAAGCTTGTTTTTAAAATTGAGGTAAAAAAAAAAAATAAAACAAGGGATGATAGCAAAGTGTTGTTTCCCTTTGCGCGGGTGGGGATGGCGCGTAGCTAGAGTGCGAGGGGAAAACCCGGCGGGAACCCGGGGGCGCAAGAATCTACTCGTGGGGCGAGCCCTTTTCCAAGCCCCCCCTGCCCCGGGGTTTTGGTGAATGGTTTGGGTTCACTTTTATCTTTTTTTCCCCCTGGGTTGGGCTCGCCCTTTTGGGGTCCGCGTTTGTCCCTTTTTTTTTAAAAAGAAAAATTAAGAAATTTTTTTTCCGTTGATTCATAAATGCCCCCGTGCATAAGATCCTTTTCCCCCTGTATTTTTCCAATTGCTCTGGGAAACGATATTTCCCTTACGTTTCAAAATCGTGCTTGCGCCCGGGGAAGGAAAATTGCGGGGGGGCCCGACTGAACTGAAACCCCTTGAAGCCCCCCTAAAAAAAGGGTCCGGGTCTAAAGGGCCCGAAAATCGTCTCAGCTTTGAATTTTTGCAGTAAAACGGCTAGCTGGTAGGGGCCCCCCGGCGTTTTTTATATCCGAGAATAAGACCCGGCAACTCAACTCATATAAAACCTCGGGGCAAAAAGTTAAACAAGTTTTTTTTATTGAAAATCATCATTTTAAAACAATGATCTTGAAATTATTATTTATCGGCATTGGGCGTAAAAAAATAAAAGGGGGGCCCCTGTTTGAGGGGAAAAAGGGTGTAGTGTCTGAGCGGGCCCAGGCAGGCGGGCCCCCGGCCCGGGCCGAGAGGGGAAAAGAGGAGGGGAGAAAGAGGGGCCGTGCCACTGGTAGGGGCGAGTGGGAGGGGGGGGGGAAAACCCGGCCTCGTAGGCAGCTGCCGGCGGGGGCGGGGAGGGGGAAGTAAACCTTTGACTCCCAAAGCTTAAAAAAAACTTTGGGGCGCTCGGGTGCCCCAATGATGTATTGTTTTTGGGCGGGAAAATATTGTTTTTTCTTTCCTTTCGGTCGGGGGAAAATAAAAAGGGCAAAAAAACGATACATTGGGGAAAATTTTAACCCATTGAAAACAACAAAAAATTTTGGGAACGGAAACAGCGGGGAAAAAACGTCGTTGGGGAAAAACAAATGATGCGGGAATTTTTTAACTTTGGGTGTAAAGGGGAAATTTTTTTTGCAAAAACTTTTCAAATAAAAGCGATCATGGCGGGAAAAAAAAACGTTTCCGGGGAAACGATCCATGGGTTTTTTTCTGTATTATGTAGAAGAATTTTTGGGCCGGTTGGGGCCCGATTCCAAAGGGCAGGTTTTTTAGGGTTTAAAAAAAAAAATTTTCCCACCGCAAAAAAACCGTGAATGATAAATCTTTTTCAAAAAACCCATATTTCCCCCGCTTTTGGTCAGAAAAAAACCAAAGATGCAAATAAGTTCCACCACAAATACTTCCCCTCTAAAATTCTCATAACAAAACTTTTTAAATTGTAACCCTGAAATTTCCCTTTTTAAAGGGTTTCCCAACACTAAAAATTTTAAAAAAAATCAGAAAGGGAAAATATAAAAGGTTTTTCAAACTAAATGTTTAAATTTTTTTTTCCCACCACCAATTCCCGTTTTTGGGTCCCAAAAAAAAAACAAAAATTGCCTTTTTATTTTAAAACCCCAAAAAACCTCCCCTCTGCCGATCACTATCAGTAAAAAAAACTTTTAAAAAAAAAGGGAGGAATTTTCAAAAAAAAAAAAAAAAAATTTTCCCCCCCCAAAATTTTCAAAACCCAAATTCTTTTATATTTTAAACTAGGTAGCATACAAGGGAAAAATAAAAAAAACGTGGTCGAATACCCCTTAGTTACCACTATAAAGGGTGCCATTTGCACAGTGAGAAGGTACTTTTTAAAAAATTTGGGAAAACTTTTGAAATGTGTATTGAAACCCAAGGTTTAGTAACTTTTAACACATAAAATTTCTTTTTAGCTTTTCACTTTTTATTTAAGTTTTTTTTTTAAAAAAAAATAAGAAAAATAACAGTGAAAAGCCCTAAAGCGAAAAATTTGAATTTTCTGAGCGGGTTTTTTTCGGGAAAAAACTGTGGGTTAAGATCGGGTATGAGTTTTTTTTAAAAACTACGAAAGCCCCTAGTAGGCCTACACCCCTATCATTTTTTTTTTTAAAATTTTTTTCCCCTCATTGTAAGTCATTTTTCTATAACTAACTACCTTGATTACTAGTCCCTATTAATTAGGGAGGGACATGGGTTAGAAACGATTTTCCAAAAAACCTAAACCGGTTTTAAAAAAAACCGTTTTGGGCCCCTAAATTTTTTTCTTTCTTTTAAATAAAAAAAAATTTTTTTTTTTTTCCTTTGTTGGGGGTTTTGGGAAAGTGGCGAGGATGTTTGTTGCCTCTACTTTTTTCGGCTTTTTCCCATGGGGAAAGGCGGGTAAACCTTTTGGTTTTTTGGGGAAGGGGTTTTGGACCCTCAATTTTGAAAAATTGGCCCTGCAGACAAAAAAAAATTTTGGCCCCGCTAAACTTGGGGTACAGATAACCGGAAATTTTTCCCTTGCATTTTTTCCCGGCCCCCTTTTAAGGGCCTTTTAAAGGGGACAAACGTTTTAAAAAATTTAAAAAACCGGGGATCGTTTCCCAATTTTTCCGGGTTTAAAACCAAAGTTTTTTCCCAAACTTTTTAATATCCGTTTCCCCCCGTCGAGTAAAAAGGCCTTTTGGGGGCCCAAAAACTTTTTTTTGGACTTTTTTTTTTCTTGGGGGGTTATCTTTGTATTTTTTATTTGGCTCTCTACAAGACTCTGCAGCCCGGACTAAGTAACCCCTGTTTGGGTTCCCTTTTCCAAAAAACCCCCTTTTTTAAAAAAAACATTCCTAAAACCCAATACTGGTATTTAAAATAATTTTTTTTATTGGGTTTTTCTTTAAAAATTGCTGGAAGAAATCTTTTTGCAAGTGTTTTCAAAAAATTTGGCCGTCATTTTTGCCCAAACAAAAATTTTGGCTTTTTTGCAAGGAAATTCCTTTTAAAACTTCATTTTCCCCCAAGCCCTGCTAAAAATCTATTTAAAGGGGGTTTAAGTTTTAAAAAAAAACCACTGAGGGTTCCAACGGCTGCAATTTTTTTTTTTTTGGTGCCAATTTTAATTTTTTAAACTGTTTTCCCGCTTTTCTGCTAAAAAAAGAATAAACATGCCACAAAAAGGGGTTTCATTTTGGGTTTAAATTTTTTCCCGTTTTGACCCATTTTTCAAAAAATTTTGATTCGATATATATGTGGGGATTTCACAAAATCGCTTTTTTTAAAAATTTGAAATTTTTTTTCTTTTTTTAATTAAATTTTTTTTTTTTTCCCCCCTTTTTTTCTAAATTAATATATTCTTCACAATATTATATTTTATTTTTGGGGCAATAAACGGGACATTTTTAAAACTTTTAAAAAAATTTTCCCCAAATTTTTTCCGTTATCACCTTTTTTTTACAAACCTCTACTCAAAAGTTCATGCAAAGTAAAAGGGCTTTCCTTTTTTCGTTTTTGATACTTGAAAAATGGGGCTGGGGAAAAAAAATTGTTTTTTTGGGGAAAACGCTTTTGAAAAGGGTTGGAAAAAAATTTTTCGATGTCGATATTTGATTTCAAAATCGAAATATCAAAATTTTTACAAAAAAATCAAAATTTTTTGAAATTTTTTGGTGGAGGCCCCCCGGGAAAGGTTTAGCTAAATTAAAAATTAAACCTGGCTGGGGCTTTTTTGGTAAAGGGGGCCGGCCCAAAAAAACGCGATTGTGAGATCGAAAAAACTTTAAATAGGCCCTTTATGGGGGATACCTTTTTCAACCCTATTTAGCCCCTTTTTTAAAAAAAATAGACCCCTTTTTTTTAATTTTTTTTTTAAATTTTTAAAATTAAAAAAAAAAAAATTTACAAAAAAATTAAACATTTTGATATACCCGATTATATATCGAAAATTTTTTGGGTGGGGATATCGAAAATTAAATGATATTTTCATGCTAAGGTAGTAAAAAAATGGTGAAAACCCAAATTCGCGAATTTTTTTAAATGTGCTTTTTTTTGCCTTAAATTTTAATTTTTTCCGACAAATTTTAAAATCTTTTTAGAGATGGAAAAAACACTTTTTTTAAAAAACGCAAATTTCGAAAATTTTTTCGTGTATAGCGCGAAAAAAAAACCGAACAAAATTTTTTGTATAAAAACGGGTTTCAAAACGCAAAATTAAAAATCGAAAAAATTGGCCCCCTTTTAAAGTGTGAAAAATGTGAAGGGGAAATGTGGGGGGCCCGGTCCATTTTTGGTGGAGGTCCCGGGTTCCAAAGACCGAATTTTTCCCCCCAGGGCGGTGGGCCCCGGGGAAACCTTTGACGTCCCCGGGTTTTTTTCCCAAGGGAAAAATAAAACCCCCAAAATAAACGGCCCCGTATAAACCGGTTTCCCCCCCCCCCGGAAAAATAGTAAAACCAAAATAACAGTGTTTCCCTTTTTTTTTTTTTTTGTGTTTTTTTAAAAAAAATTTTTTAGTAATTTTTTTTTTGCCCAATTTTTTTTAAAAATCCCCAAAAAAAAACGCAAAATTTTTTGGTTTTTTTTAAAAAAAAACAAATTTTTGGGTTTTTTTTTTAAATATCCCTTTTTTCTCTTTAAACCTCTAGTCATAGCCCCCCCTACTTAAAAAACCCCCATCGGGTTTTCTCTTTTTTTTCCCGGGTTTTTTGGGGCCTCCTAAGTAAAACGGGCCAAATACTGCTTCGGGGGATCCCTACCCTGATATAGAACACAAAAAATTTTTCAAATTTTTTTTCTAGGGCTTTTCAAAAGGTCGCGCCCTTTTTCGAGTTTCGACCCAAGTTTTAAAGTGCTGCCGAATCTCGCTCAAATCTCGAAATCATACTGCTCGGAAAAACGAGTCTGGGCTCAAATTTTAATCTAAAAAATTGGGCTCAAAAAAAAAATTTTGTCTCGAGATATCTCAGCCCACAAACCAGGGTTTTTCCGTAATTATGCGGGACCTTGCTTTATGCGACGTGGTAAAGAAATATTTTTTTCCCCCGATTTTTGCGTAAAAATTTTTCATTTTGCCATGCCACATTGTCGAGAAAATCCCCCTGGGGCCTACTGGGGCCTACCCAAAAAGCTGTGGGCCCCTAGGCCTAAAAATCCCCCAAAAAATGGTTCCTTTCCCCCGTGATCGGGGGTTTTGGGAAAAACCCCCCAAATCGGGGGCCTGGGGCCCTTTAACTAAAAATAAACCCGCATAAAAAAAACTTATTTTTAAAACATTTTTCCTCAAAGAGAATTTTCTACAAAAACAAAAGTTTAGGCTGGTATTTTCTAGTATTTGCATACACCCCAATAATTTGACAACAAGACACCCCCATCAAACATTTTATTTTAGGCCTATTCAAAATTTTCCAAATTCGTTCCCAACGGCGCATCCCGCCCGGGTCGACGCGCCCCAAACAGATCGCCCCCAATTTGACTGGTCCTGGTGGGAGCCACTCTATCGGGGCGGCAAACCTGAACTGAAGCGTAAATTTGTAAATTTGGGGGGTAGAGAGCAGAGAGCGTTTTTATCGACTCGTTACCCGACTCAAAAAGGGGAGAAACGATTTTAAATTTTTTTTTTTTCTTACGACATTCCTACCCTTCGTTGCAAACTGAGGTCACTGCCAGGTTTTGTTCTTTTTAAAAATTTTTTTCACTAAAAAATTTAATTTTGTTAAACAAATTTTAAATTTTAGAAAAAAAAATTTTTATTTCATTAAATAGGTAGCCTGGGGGACCTCTGCCATAGATAGGCTGGGCTGGGCCCCTTGGGGCTACCCCCGCCTAGGCCCTGGGCCCCAAATGCACTGAACTGAAAAATGGGGTTTTTTTTTTTTTAAATATTTTTTTTTAAGTGGGCCCCTGGGGGCCCTTTTTTTTTTTTTTTACTTTTAAAGGGGCCCCCTAGGCCAAATTTTATTTTGTGGGGCGATTTTTTTCCTTTGGGGTCCTACAAAAATTTTTCGGGGCCCTGGGAACCCTGGGCTCGTTTTCCGGGGGGGTGCCCTTTGGGGCTTGTCTCGGATCTCGCTCGTCTCGAATCCCCGCTCGAAATTCAAGTTTTTTTTTAAATTCCCCGCTGGGTTTTCCCCCGTTTCCGATTTAAAAAAAACCCTGCTGGGACACCCCAAAATTTTTTTCCTAATTTTATTTCACTAAAAAATTATTTTGCTTCTTCTTATTTTTTATTAAAACATTTTTAAGAGGTTTGGAATTTAAAAACCATTCTCTGCATCGTTTTTCCAAAAAAGGTTTTAAACCCAAAATTCCTTTGCCCAAAATATTTTTGAATTTTCCCTTTTTAAATGGTGGGCCTCTTTGGGGTTTTTGGGGTTTTAAGCGTATCTGCTTCCAATTCAGAAGGTCCAGGGTTCGTTTTTCCCTTTAAAGTCAGATGCTTTTTAACCCCCCTTTGGTTCTAAATTTAGGGATTTTCATCCATCATTTTTCTTTTTTTCCCCAAGGAATTTTTGTAAAATTTATTTTTAAACCCGTCCTGGGAAATAAAAGTACTAAATTGGGAAAATCACCCCAAAATTTTGGGAATGACCTTTTAAAACACTTTTCCGGGGGGGGCGGCCTTTTTTCCATGTAAAACCAAATTTTGAAAAAAATTTGGAGGCCCCAAATTTTGAAAATGTCCCTTTTAAAAAAAATTTAAATAAAATTTAAAACACGGTGCATTATTAAAAAAAATCAAAAATTTTTTTTTAAAAAAAAATTTAAATTTGAAAATCGGGAAACCGTTTAAAAATTTTGAAAAAATTTAAATAACAACCCAAATGTCAAGCCCGTTTTTTTCTTTTTTTCCACAGTTCCCAACAATGGTTTTTTTTTTAAATTGACCAATGAGCGATTTCCCAAAAAACCAAACTTTCATACAATCAGCTAAAATATTACTAAAGGCCTGAAACAAACAATTGGGCCCCCTGGATGGGCCCCCCTAGCCTACGCCCTTCTGCTAAAAAATTCTTTTTTTCTGTTTTCTGACTACCCAAATTTTTCTTTATTTGGGTTTGCTCTTCTGAGTTCGGGGCCCTTGACTTTTTAATTAATTAAAAAATTTTTTAAAAATTTATGAAAGGGGGCATGGGCCCAAAAGGAAATTGATTAATTGAGAAAAGGTTTCTATAAAAAAAAAATTGCCCCGGGTTTTGGGAAGAAAATTAGGGCCCCGGGAAAAAACCAGTCTATTTAAGGGCCAAACCCAAATTGGGGAGGGCCTGGGTTACCTAAACATTAGGACCAAAAAATACGTACAAGACAACGGTTATAGTAGGCAAAAAGGGGCTTTTAGAAAAAAATATTTTTAATACCCCTTTTGGGGGGTGGGGGCCCTTAAAAAAATACTAGGCCTGGGCCCTGGGTTTAAAACACTACCGGGATTTTTGGCCGATGGGGGGCCCAAACCGCGTAGCCTTAGGTTTAGGCCTTTTTTTCCCCAAAAATTAAAAACAAATATCCAAGAATTTCCCCCTTTTTTTATCGGGGGGGGTGGACTAGATCTAGCTAGCCTGGCCTGCTTTTCCTAGATGGGCCCTGCATATTAAAGAAAGGCCTAGGTTTTTTTGGCCCCCCCCCCCCCCCCCCAACGAGAAATTGAAATGGCTGGGCCCTGGCCCTAGGCTGGGCCCTAGAAAAAAGTGTATAATAAAACCCCCTTCCCCCTAGGGCCCCTATTTTCAATTTTTAATGCAAATAAAATTGTGTTGTTTTAAAATAAAATAATAATATAAGAAAAAAGGAATTTTAATACCCAAAAACAACTCAGTGAAAAAACATAACCCCGGCAATGACAGTACCCCCTAATGAAATTTAACCTCCAATTTTTTAAAATTGGGGGCCCTTTTTTGACATAAAACCTTTTTCGTCCCCCCTCGCCAAAAAAACCCGCAGCGCAGGGTTTAAAAAAATGAGGCTGGGCAATTTTTTTTTCTCCTTTTTTGGGTTTTAAGGGCCGATTTAAAAAAAATGCAATTTTTTAAAGGTCGTTCAATCTTGGCTGAATCCCCCCTTACAAAAAATAAATTAAAAGGTTGTTTTTTGTGACAAACGAACCTACGAACCCCTAGGAAATCGTTTAAGCCCCGCTCCGTTGGATACTTCTCTAAATATTTTTAAAACCTCTCGAAAATAACATTTAAAAAACAAAAACATACTCGGGGGGATGGGCCCCGCCAAATTTAAAAGTGAAACCCAAACGATTTCTGTTTTCCCCCTTTGGGAAAGAAAAATTTAAATTTAATTTTTAAAAACAACTGATAAAGACTAAAAACCCCCCAAACTTGAATGATTCCTCACCTGGGGCGTGAATTTGGGGTACAAAAAGTCTAAAGTTAAACCTAACCCATTTTCAAAACCCACACCCCCTATACTCACCAAGACCCCAAAATTGAAAAACTTAAAAACCGCGAAGACAAAAAATCTCTGAAATACAAAACTTTAAAAATTTATACTAGATCTAGGAGCCCATTACAACAGACAATCAAAGGGGTTTCATAATTTAAAAAACCAAAGGGGCCCTTATATTGGGCCTTGCCCAAAAAAAATAAATTTTCCCTTCTTTTGACAAGGAAAAATTTTTAAAAAACCCTACCAAACGTACTGATTTTCAAAAAGCAAAAGGGGTTTATCCTTTTAAGATTCTTTTTGGTCTAAAGGGGAACAACAGAAAATTTTTCCCGAAAATTTATGGAAATAAAATTTTTTAAAAAAAATTTTAAATTTAAAATTTACTCTTTCCAAAAATGATCAGGGACTCCCATCGAAACCTTAGACGTGGGAAAAAAAGTCCCGACGTGTAATTCCGAAAACCTTTGCTCGTTTTTTTGTAAAACGATCGTAGCCCTTGTATTGAAGATCCTGTCTTGATTTTCGAAACCCCCGGCTGTGTTTAAACCTCTTGATTTTCCAATTTTCCCCCCTTGATAATTTTTTTAAAGGGGTTTAAAAAAATTCCGGATTTTTTTAAACCCCGGGGCGAATAACTCAACCCCGACCGTTACGTTTTTTAATTTTTCCCACACTTGCCCGATTTTTCACTTTCCCAAGTTCAAAAACCAATTTTTTTCCTGAAAGCCCCACACGGAAAACGGGCAAAACCGTTCAAAATGTAAAAAACCCCTATTTTTTTATCGGCTCGGGTCTGTTCTTACCCGTCTTTTTTTCCCCAAAGGGCCTTCTTTCCCGACGTTGTTGGCTCAGGCACTCACAAAATTTTTCCCGAGTTCTTATTGTTGATGTTATCTCAAAGGGCCTTCTTTGAAAATTAAAAATTTTCCGCCTTTTTTAAATTTTTCAATAATCTGCTTTTAAACGGATTTAAAAACCCAATTTACAAAAAAAACTAACCCTGGGGCCTGTTTATCGAATGGTAATTAACTTTTTTCCTTTTATATTTTTTCCTTTTTTTTGGGGTTTCATAGAAAATTTTTATCCCTAAAACCCGTTTTTTTCCTTTTTTTAATAATTTTTTAAATCTGTATTTCGTTGTAAAAACGCCCAAACCAACCTTGTTTTTCGTTCCCCCCGCGCCCCTAAACTCCAGGCTACCGAATAAATAATTTTTCCCCCTCGGTTTTTTTAAAAAACCCCAACAAAACTTTTGGGTCCAGATACCCGAAGGGTTTTAAAAAAACCCTTTTTTCTGGTTTTTCGATCCCTGCCCTTTTAAATCAAGTTCATAGGTTTTTTTTTTAATTTTTAATTGCCCCCTAAAGAAATTCAAAATTTTTGGGTTAACTCCCCCCGGTATCCCTGGCTGGCTCCCTTTTATAAAATGTACCTCGATTGGTTATGGGTTCCGTTGATTTTTTTTTGTATTTCTTTTTGGGCAAAATCGCCTTTTGGGGTTTTCCCGTTTTATCATTTTTCCCCGCGGATTTTTAACACGCTTTTTTCCACTATACCCAAAAGTGTTTTTTTTTCCCTAGTCCCCCTTTCCCCTAATTTTTTAACGCATCGCCTCAACCCCGCCCCCGAACCCCGGACCAAACCCCCAATTTTTTAAACGTCTAAAAGGGCTTCCCCGGGCACACTGCCGCCCAGACGCCGCTTTCAAAAAATTTCCAAATACGATCGAAAGCGTTATGATAACCAATCAAAGACCAGCACCCACGTCATTAAACTAAAACTGGGGTCTAAACAAATTCCGGGTACGGCTAACTTTGCAAAAAATGATAAAATAGGGAATTTTTTGGGGAATTTTCTAAAATTTTTAAAAAAATAGGGGGGACATAAAATTTTATATAAAAATTTTTTTTTAAAAACTTAAGTGAATCCCCAATGATTCTTTTTTAAAATAAAAATGAAATTTTTTCTTAGTTTCTGTTTTAAAAATCAAACCCGTTCTTTATTATTAGTATTTTTTTTTGTTTTTTTTTCCCAGGGTTTTCCCCCCCTTTTAAAAAACCATTTTTTGCCTCGAGTAGTTGCCTAAACCAGCCATAAAAATACCAAAAGGCTCTCCTTTCACTGACCAACGGCATCGATTTTTTCAAGATAAAAACCATCTTAAAACTAAACCATTTCAAAAGCCCCTAAGCCCCACTCAGAGAGGGGGCCCCGTATAGTCTCATTCCCCCCACTTGGTTCAAACGTACAAAGTCCCACATTTTTTTTACTATGAAACAACTCTAACTTAAAACAATTGATAAAGGGAAAGGAAAAAACCCCAAACGTCAAAGAACCCAACCAAAAACCCAAAACCTAAACAAGGGGTAAAAAAACGAATCCCCTGTTCCCAATCAAAACCCAAAAAACCTGTCTTTCAATTTTTGAACGACCTTTAGAAATCAAAAAAAAAATCTGATGCGGGGACCTTGACCCCAGCAAACCAAAACCCAAAACAAAAAAACTCGCCTTTGTCAAACAACCACTTCTACTTGGCTTGATTTGCCTTTTTTCCCACTTTTACTTCAATTTTTTTCCCCCCCCCCCTCCTTTTATTTTTTCGTCTTCAACTCCCGCTGCCCCCACCCAAAAAAACAAAAACCCCCAACTGAAATGTTAAACAAAACACTGGGGACCTCTAAACCAAAACTGATACCCGCAACGTTTCATCTTTCCCCCTTTCCTTTCATCGGAAAATTTTTGTTTTTTTTTTTCCTTCATTTTTTGGGAAATTTATGCCGCATTGTTTTCCTGGCAAAAACTCAATTCAAACCCTTTTAAATTTAAAATTAAAATTTTAACTATAATTTTAAAGGGCCCCCATGTTCCTGGCCCTCTTCGACTGCCCAAAAACTATTACGTGCCAAAAAAAACAACCTTCCGAAAAATTTACCACAAAATCACCACCAAAAATGTCCCGAGGGAAAAAAAACAAAAAATAAAGTGTACAACAGACCAAAATGTACCAAATTTTTAAAAAACTTTCCTTTCCCCAGTAAACCAAAAATAATGCAAGAAACCCCTTTACAACAGTGGGACCCGGGGAAAAATTTTAAAATATTAAAGAATGAATAGCCCTTTTTCCCTTTTTCTTTGTCCCATGGCCCTACGCTCTGGGAAAAAAAACCCGATACTGTCCCCTTTAAAACAAACCAGCCATAAAATAAACCCGCCGTGTTTAAAGTAAATTAAAAACTACAAAAGGGGGTTAAAAAAAAGTCCCTTTAAAAAACACTTCTCGATGACCCTCTTTCGTAGCATTTTTTCCCTGGGGGTTTATTCTACAAAAATTTTTACCCCCCCCAAAAACCCCCAAAAATACTAATTCCCTTTATTCTGACTCAGTTTTTTATTTTTTAAAAAGCACTCTTCAAACTTTAAAAAGTTTGGGTGAACCCCGGGTACATAACTGCACCTTTTCCTTTAAATTCTTTTCATTTTCGCCCCTGGGTTTGATTACCCCACCACCCCCACATTTTTTTTTAACCTTTTTTTTTTTGCCCCGCCTTTTTGCATTTAAAAAGCATGTCCCTTCCCCAAACCCCCCGCCTACTCCAAAACCCTACGACCCTCCTGTCTGATTTCCCCTTATATATTTTCTTTTTTATCTCCTTGGGAAAACCAACCTCAACATTTTTTAAATTTGCGTAAAGATTTCCTTTTTTTCTTGGGTTTTGTCTCTCTCCAAGCCTCCAATTTTTCTCTTTTCCCGCGTCCCTTTTTCTTGGACCCCGTCCCCATCCCCAAAATTTCAACGTGAAAAATTTTCCCTTTTCTTTTTAAAACCCAAATTCTACTTCGGGGCATATTTTTTTTCCCCCCCATCTCCTTTTCAACTGTAAACCAAACTCCTTCTTTTTATTGGGTTCACACTGGCCCCTTTTTACTTTTTTTTTAGTTAAAAACCCCCATTTTTCCCCACATTATTTCCCGTTCCCCCTAGAAATTTTTTCCCCCCTAAAATTGGGTTTTCTCAATAATACCGGTACTCTTTTTCTCCTCTACCCTAGGTAAAGGGGTTAAACATTTATGTGATTTAAACCAACCCCCCCCTTTTCCCCTCTCAAAACCCCCTTTTCCCGGGTTGGGCCCCCTTTAAAATTTCCCTTTTTTTTTTTTTGTCCTTTCCCGACTATCAAATTCTCTGTGTTTCTCTTTTAGAAATTTTTATTTATCTCAACCCATCTTAACATCTATTTTTTTTTTTGTTAAAAAACCAAACTAAACCTAGCTTGGGCAAAAATCTATTTTTTTTGATTATCCCCCCTTTATTTTTTTAACTTAATATTTATTTATCTGAAACCCCCCAACCCCCATTTTTTTTTTATTACATTCATCGGTTTTGCCAACTCCCAATTTTTTATTTTTTGGGTTCCTCTCTATTTTATCCCGCATTCTCTTTACTTTTTTGCCATCCCCCTCCATGAACCCCAATCATTTTTTTTATGCTGTTACCCCCTACTTGTTGCTCAGAAAAGCAAACCTTTGGGGATTCCCGGTGCGCCCCGAAATCCCTGGGGTTTTCTAGACCTTTTTCGACCAGCTGCATTAACTTCGGTTTTCCGATTGCGTGGGTTTTCACTTTCCAACAATGTCGCAAATTTCCCCACACTCTCAATAATTTCCTTTTTCCCTTTCCCCTGGTAGATCAAAGTGTCCGTCTTCCCCCAAACCCGGCAAGGTAAAAACTATCCTTATTGCTACGAGATTTTTTTTATGATTTGGGTCCATCATACCTTTTGGGCTAACTCAAATTTAAATATCGCTATCCGTAAATATCCCCTTTTTGGGTTTAAAACTCTACCTTCATTCAAATTAACCCTCTTCCCCCTTCCCCGAAATCATTATAAAACCCTTTTTATTTTTTCACCCTAAACCCCCCCAACACTTCACAAAGAGCTGGCCGAAAAAAATCTCAGAAAAACAAATCCCCTCCCCCCTCCCTTTCCCCGTGGTTTTTTGAAAACCGTCAAGCCTGCATACCCTGTTCCTTTTTTGTTCTCGAATAAACCTGATATTTTGTTTTTTTTTTCCTATTTAAACTCCCCCCTAGGTTTTTCCTTTATAAAACCCCCCGAATTGTAATTTATCAAGAAAAATCCTCTTTTACTACGTAAAAAAATGTGACCCAAAGTCCCACTCAAAAAACGTAACAACAAATAGACACTTAATAAGGGCCCCCTTTAATTTTCGGGGCCGGGTTAGTAATAATTCGTAAAAACCTTCCACGTTGGTTTTTGCCCCAAAATTTTAAAACAAAGAACCTACCCCAACCCCTCAGGAATCGGGAAAACTTTTCGTTGGATACTTTCCCCTAAATAGTTAAAAAAAACCTCGAAAAATAACATTTAATAAAAAAAAAAATACTCGGCGATGGGTCCCTAATTAAATGAAAAACGAATTTTTTGGTCTCACTTTGGGAAAATAAAAATTTTAATTTTAAAACAACCCGAAACAAGACTAAAAACCCTCAAAAATTGAAAGATTACTCTACCTAGGCCGTGAACTTGGTACTCAAATCCCAAATTACCTAACCATTTTATAACACCTCCTATAAAAATCACCAAAAACCCCCCAAAAATTTAGAAAACGTACAAAACCCAAAACAAACATCCCCTGAAATACAACTTATAATTTTTTACTTTAAAAACCCAGGGTTGGCATTACAACAAAAACAACGGTTTCATAAGTTAAAAAACCCGAAAAGGGGTTTTTTGCATGACCAAATTTAATTTTTTCCCTTTTTTGGGCAAGGAAATACATTTCAAACCCAAAACCCATCAGTTACTGAAAGTCTAAAAGCGAAATGGGGTATCCCTTTAAAAATTTTTCTTGGTTTGATGGCAAAAGTAAAGTTTTTTCCCCAAAATTTTTGGAAATTTTAATTGTTAATAAAAAATTTAAAATTTTAAAAACTCCCCCAAAGGGTCCAAAGACTCCCCCTTTGAAAAACCTTTTTGACTCGAAGAAATCCGAAAGTGGAAATTTCCCTAAAAATTTTTCTGCGTATTTGTAGACCCAAAACGTAGTCCTTTTTTATTGAAGATCCTTGTCTTTTAGTTCGTTATTTCCCCCCCCTGTGATTAAATCTTGATTCCCAAATTTCCCCTTTTATAAAGTTTGAGGCGGTGATAAAAATTTCGAAAATTTTTAAAACGTGGGGAATAACTCCAAAAAAAACCCCCCGACGGAAGGGCCCCCAAAACCCCCCACGCAACGAATTTCAAAACTCAACCAAGGTTTTCCCCCGGTAAACCCAAAACCCCTAACTGGGCCCAAACCCCTTCCCCCTATGTAAACACGGGTAAAACCGCCCCCGGCTGTTTAAAACCCGGGGTTTAAACCCAAAGGGCCCCCGGCCCCGGGTTTGGGGGGCCGGCAAACCAAAAAAACAAAACCGGAGGGCATTGGACGCCCACCGGGAAAAAAACCCAACCCCAAAAACGGGGGTTTTTCGGGGGGTTTTAAAACCCTTTCCCAAAAAAGAAAAAAAACCCCCGGGGGCCCCGGGGAACGGTGGGTAAACGCCAAAGTTGAAGGGGGCAAGACAAATTAACCCCCCCCCCAAGAACCAAAACCCCAAAAAGCGGGGGAATAAACGACCACCCAAAATTTCCACGGAAAAACCAAACCCCGGCCGGGGGAAAGCTCCCGGCCAAAAAACAACCCGGGCCCAAACCCGGGGTTCCCCAACCCCTGGGCGACTTCCTTTAAAAAAACCAAAAGGAAAAAACCCAAAAAACCCCGCAAAAAACCCACCCCCCTTTCCCCCCCCCGGGGTGGCCTTTTAAAAACCAAAACCCCGGGCAACCCCCCGGGAACCCCCCTTCCCCTTTTCCCCAAAAAAAAAAATTTTCCCGGGTTTTCCCCCAATCCCAAAGGCCCCTAAAACCCCTTTCCAATTTTGGATCCCCAACCCCGCCCAAAGGAAAAGCCAAAACCGAAAAGGCCAACTCCCCGCCAAAGCCTTCCGCACACGCCGGAAAAGACGGCCCCCTTTTTAAACCAAAACAACCAAAAAAAATAATCACCAATTAGGGTTTTAAAACCCCCGGGCCGGGGAAAAATTCCGGGGAACCGGGCCCAACCCCCCGCCGGGATCCCCTTTTAAAAAAAGACCAGGGGGGTTTCCAAAACCCAAAAAACCCCCTTCAATTTTTAAAAGAACGGGGCCGGGGAAAACCCGAAGGAAAAAAGGGGCGGGGAACAAAAACAAACGAAAAACCCCCCAAAAAAAAAACCAAGGGAAACCTTGGGGGAACACACTGGCCCTCAAAATTTTTGGCCTTTTTCAAAAATCAAAAAGTTTGGAAAGGAAAATTAAACTCCCCCAAAAAAAGAAAGGAAGAAAAAATGGGATTAAAAAGCTGAAGGCCAAAACGCCAAAACCAAAAAAAACCTAAAAAAAACCCAACAAAAAAAAAAAAAAACCAGGCCCAAAAAAACAAAAAAAGCAAAAACCGGGTTTCTCCCAACCGGCCGCCTGGAGGCCCCGGAAAAGGGGGGAAAAAAAAAAAACCGGCCCGGCCAAAAAAGGGAAACCCCCCAGCGGGTTTAAAGGGCCCCCCGGGCCAACCCCCCTTTTTGGGTACCCAAACACCCTATACCAACAAAGACCACACCAGCGTTCATTTCCCGGCCTGGGTCTAAACCCCCAAAAAAAGCCACCCTAAAGCAACCCCAAACCAAAATGGAAAATACGGCCTTAGAAATTTTTTAAAAAGGGTTGACCCCAGTTTTTTAAAATTTTTAAAACTTTGGAATCCAGATTTTTTAAAAAACAAAATAAATTTTTTTCCCGTTTTCTTATTTAAAATTTAAACCCCTTCCAAAATTAAAATTAAAATATTTTAATTAGGTTTTTTCCCTGGGTTTTCCACCCTTTTAAAACCAAAAATTGGTTTAGTTGTTGGGGGCGAACCCCTCAGAAAAAACCCAGCTTTTTTTATGAAAGTCTCGCCTTTCAAATTTAAAATTTCCCTTTTTTTTCAACTGAACCATTTTGATTTTAAAAACCTTTTAAAAAACCAACCCCGGAGAACCGAAAAGGGGTTTAATTGTTCCCTTTTATTTTCCCCTTATTTGGGTTTTTCATTCCAAAAACCCCCCCGATTCCCCTTTGGGGTTTATAAAATTTTTCAAAAAAAAATTTTATTTCTTTGGGAAAGGAACCCCAAATCCTTTGCCCCTTTTGCCTCCACAGGTTAGGTCCCCGGGGAAAAAACTTTCCCATTTTTTTAAAAATTAAACCCGTTTCCTTTTTTCAAACCCTTTTTTTGGTTTTAAAAAAGGGCTTTTTTGGGTAATTTTTTTAAAATAGTTTAAACAGGGTTGTTTTTAGAACCCTTGGGTTAAATTTTCAGGTTTGTTTCTAAGGTTTTTTCCCTTTTTTTCCCTTTTTTGAAAATTGGCTTTTTGTTACACCTTTCCGGGGTTTTTTTAAAAAAACCAAATTTTCCTATTTTTCCCCTTTCCCCGTGGTTCTTTTTCCATCCCCCCCCCTTTTTCCTCTGGTTTTCCCTGGATGCCCCCAAAAAAACTGCCCCAAACCAGAAGGTCCCCCACCCGTTCTTCGCTCCCCCCCGAAATGCCCCCGGGCCCCCTTTCAACCCTTCCAAATCATCGGAAAAAGGATGGAAAAACCAATTTGGAAAACCCGGCGAAAAAAACCCAACCCGATTCCCCCTGCGGCCCGGGTTGGCGGAACCCGGCCACCTTTTTCGGGCCAACCGTTTTGGTTGGCCCGGTTTTTTTGGGGTTTCAGGGGGGGGCATTGATTTAAAATTTGTTTTTTCGGGGGTGTCCCCGGAATTTTAGAAGGAAAAAATTAAGTTTTCAAAAGGCCCCTCCCGGGGGGGGGGCTTTTTTTTGTTCAAAAATTTTTTATTTACCTTAAAGGAAAAAGGGTTGGGTTGATTAAAAAGAAAAAAGGGCTGGGAAAGGTTTTTTGGGGGTGGAAGCCCTTCAAAATTTACCCAAAATTCCCTCCATCTTTAAAATTTTGGGAAACCCTTTTTTTTTCCCCAAAATTTTGTTGTGCCCTTTCCCCGTCCTTTTTTAAAAAAAATTTTTAAACCGGGTTTAAAAAAGGGGAAGGTTAATGGAAAAGGTTTTTCCAATTTGGGCCCCCTACCCCCAAAAAATTTTTTAAAAAACCCAATCCAAAAACCCCCCAAAAGGTTTTTTTTCATTAAAAGCTTGGGTTAAAAAGTTGGGGGGGCCCAAGCTTTTTATTTCTTTTTCCTTTGTTTTTTTAAAAAATTTTTAAATAATTTTTTTAGAAAAATTTTTGTTAAAAAGGTAAAATTTTTTTTAAAAGAAATCAAAAAAAATTTTTCCCTGCCGAAAATTAAAACAAAACCCCCCTTTTTTTTTTATAAATTTTTTAAAATTTTTTTAAATTTTTTTTTTTTTCCACCAAAAAAAGTTGGGTTGGCCCTCCCCTCCCAACCCCCGAAAAAAAGATCCTTTTACCAAATGTTTAAAAAGGAAAACTTTTTTGGAAAAAAAAAAAAAAAATTGGTCAAAACCCCCTAATTCACCATTTAAAAGGGCCCCAACCCCCTTTTGGGAAGGGGTTGGCCCCCGGGGTTTTTTTACAAATTTTTGTATTTTTATTAAAAAAAAATTTTTTTGGGTTGGGGTTTTCGCCAAGGGGGTTTAAATTGGCGAAAATTGTTAAATTGGGTTGTTCCCAAAGGTTTTTGGGGGGGGGTTTTTTTTTTTTTTGGGCCCCGGTTTGGCCCAAAAATTTTTTTAAAAAAAAAAATTTTTATTTTTAAAGGTTTTTTCCCCCCCCCAAAATTTTGGGGAATTTTTTCCTGTTTTTCGGGGGGAAAATTTTTTAATTTTAAAACGAAAAACCCCGGGGCCCCAGCAATTTTTTTGAAGAGGAGCAAAACCAACCCAAAATCGGGAAATTTTTAATTTAAAATTCAATCCCCTTTAAAAAGTGCGGCTGCGGTTCCCCCCCCGTCCGGCCCGTTTTTAAAAAAACCCTGGGGAAAATTTTAATGGCCCTTGCTAGGCGGTAAGGGCCCACCGGGTTTTCAAAAAACCCCCCAAACAAAAATGGTAGGGACTTTAAGTCCAAATAAAAAAGGGGAAAAAAATTCTGGGCAAACCCCGGGGCGAAACCCTGGGGCCCTTTTTCTTGGGGGGTTTTTGGAGGAAAACCCCAAAAAGGGGGGGCCCGGGGACCTTTTCAATTAAGATTTGTTTATTTTAATGGGTTGGGATGTTTTTTTTAATTTTTTATTCAAAATTATCGGGGTTGGGGGAAATTACGCCCTTTGGGGGGTTTTTCTACCGATGGTTCCCAAAAATTGTTAAAACCCTAGGGAAAAAACTTTGGGGGAACCCAAAGGCCCAAAAAACAGGGGTTTTTTTTTTTTTCCCTTTTTCAATCAACCCCCCTTCCTTTAAATTGGAAAAAGAAAAACCTTTTAACAACAAAACCAAAACCCCTGAATTAACCCCCTTTTGAAAATTTTTTAAAAATTTTTTAAGAAGGAAAAGGGTTTTTTTTTCAAAGGTTTCAAATTAAACCCCTTAAAAATTTTAAAAAAAAAAGGGGCCCCCCAAGGGTTTTGGGAAATTTTTTTTATTTTTTTTGGGGAAAAAATTTTATTTTTTCCCCCCCGGTCTCCAAAATTTTGCCCCCCCGGTTTTTTTGGTTTTTTTTTTTTAAAATTTTTTAAAAGGTACAAAATTTTTCTTGGGAAAAAGGGTTTTTGTTTGGGCCCATTTAAAAGGGGTTTTTTTTTTTTTTAAAAAAGGGGGTTCCTTAATTTAAGGGTTGGAAAAAAACCGGTTTTTTTTTTTTCCCCCGGTTTTTTTTTTTTTATTTGGCCCCCCCTTTTTTATTTTCAAAAAAAGGAAGGTAACGGAATTAAAAAAACTTTTTTTTTTTTCTTTTGGAAAAAAATTTTGTTTTTTTTTTTTTTTCCGGGGAAACCCCCGGTTTACCCAAAAATTTTGGCCCCTTTCCAAAAATCCCCCAAAAAAGTGAAAAAAAGAAAATTTAAAAAAAAGGAAAAAAATCCCAAAAATTTTTAAAATTTTCCAACCCCCTTTTTTTGGAAAAAACTTTTTCAAAAAAATTTTTTAGGGGGTCCCGGTTTTCTTTGGAAAAAGAAAAAAAATTCGATTTCTTTTTTTTAAGGTTTCAGAATTTAATTTTTTTTTTGGTTTTCCAAAATTTTTTTTTGGGCCCCCATTTTGGGTTCAAAATTTCCCCCAAAATTTTAAAAACCCCTTTTTTTTTGTTTTTTTTTTTTTTTTTTGGAAAAGGCCCCAAAAAAAAATAAAATTTAAATTTAAAGGGTTTAATTTTTTTTGGGGCCAAATTGTAAATTTCCCCAAAAGTTTTGTTTACAAAAAATTTTACCGGAAAAAAGCCTTTGGGGGAATTAACCCGGGGTTTTTGGGTTATCCATCCCAAAATTTTTTTTTTCCCCCGGTCCCCCGTTACCCCCATTTTTTGGTTTTTTTAAAGCAAAAGGCACTGCCCCCTGAAATACACCTTTAATTTTGGTCCCCGGTTTTTATAGTTTTAAGATTTTTTCACCGTTTTTTTTCTGTAGGCTAAAAAACTCTCCGCGGAGAACTTTCCACCACCCAACCCCCCCACCCACCCAGCCAGCTTTTAAGGGAATTTTACGATGTTTTAGAGCCTTTTTTTTTTTAAAAAACAGAACGAGTTGTCGGATCGGGTTGATTTTTTTTTTTTTTTGGATGCCCATGGGAACCCCATAAACCAAAATCATATCCCAGTTTCAAGATTGTAACTCTTTCCCGGGCGGCGTGTTGGGAGATAGCTGAAAACCCCCCCCAAATCTGGGGAGGTTATATAGGGGCCCAGTTTTGGGGTCCCCCTAGCAGCCGCATTCGCTTTTGCCCCGCCGGGCGACACCGTCCCCCCCTAGATTTAAAAGAGTTAATAAAAAACAGCCTCAAAGGGGTGGGTATGACAACCCCCTTTTATGTGAACTCTTCAAAAACCCAAAAAAATAAAAAAAAAAATCTTCCATATTTCATTTTACTATAAAATTTTATATCTTTATTTTTTATTCCCTTGGGAAAATAATTTAAAACCCTCAAATTTTTTCTCCCGTTTTATTTTTCTTTTTAAATTTCCCGCAACACTTTTCCCCGAGGATTTAGTAAATTTCTTGTGCTCGATAATATTTGATTTGTGCTCATCTGCCCCCTCAGAGATTGTCCACTTTTCGTGCTTCATTACATAAAAATATTCATCACGGCAAATTTTCCCCCAAAAGGAAAATCGGCCCATCGTTTTTTTAAAAAATAGTAAGTATAAACCTAGCCTAGGTTTTTACCTTTTTAAAAGGGGTTTTTTTTTTTAGGCCTCCAAAGGGATACATTCCCCCCCTACCAAAATTTTTCCCCCTTTAAAACCCAAATTAAAAATAACAGAAACGTAATAATATAAACTTACTTATCACCCACACTCGCTTATCATAAGTTTAAAAATAAATAAGACCCTTTAAAAAAGACCTTTTTTTCGGACTAATTAAAACAAATTTTTTAAGATCATCTTTTATTTCCAAACCGGGAAAAATGGAAATAAGCCCGAAAATTCGTAAAAAAAAATGAAAAACTTTAAGGGGGAGGTTTTGGCTGACCCACGGGCTGCGATTTGTTCAAGAAAATAGGTTAAACCCGGGGATTCCCCCAAAGCCGGTTTTGATTTCCCGTGTAGAGTTGGATACGGGAAGGGGGAAAAAAAGGCCCCCATTAAGTGGGCTCCAAAATTTCAAACCCTACATAATTTTTTTTTTTCCTTTCTTTTTTAGGTTAAAGGGATGGGTATGCATGGGCGGAAAGATTGCCGCGGTATCCCCCGAACAAGTATCCCCCGTCCTCTTTGAAAAAACTGGTTCGTAAAGTTTTTTGGGTGGAAACCGATCTCGGACCTAGGGGCCTACTTTTGCGTTTATCATGCACAAGAGGGTCAAGGGTCTTAAAAAGGGGCAAAAAGGAAAAAAAAAGAAACGGCCTGAGGGAAGATTCTTGTTAAAAAAAAAATAAATTAAATGAAAAAAAATAAAAAAAATAAAAAAATAAAAAAAAAAAAAATAAAAAACTAAAATAATAATTGGGTGAGCGTAGCGAGCGAAACGAAAAATTTTTCCCTTTTTACTATACACGGAGAAAAAAAACCGGAATGTTTTTTTTTTTTCCCTTTTTGTAAAATTTTTTTCTGTTTTTTTACAAAAATTCCGGGTAAAAAAACCATAATCCAATTGGGGATGAAATTTTAAAAGGCCTTTTAAAATCTCTGAACTTTTTGAACTGGGGCCCCGGGTTTTTTAGCGGCCCTTTGGGAAAAATTTTTTCTCATTAAAAAATTGAAATTTTTAAAAGATTTTTTTTTTTTTTTTTTTTTTTTTTTTTTTTTTTTTTTTTTTTTTTTTTTTTTTTTTTTTTTTTGATTTTTTTTGGAATTTTTTTTTTACTTTAAAAATCTAAAATGCTTTTTTTCCGAATTTTTTAAAAATTTTTTTTTAAAAAAAAAACCTTAATTTTTTTAAAAAGAAAAAAAGATATTCCCTGTGAAATTTTTTAGCACAATCGAAAAAAAATTTTTTTTAATTAAAATTTGAAACTTTTTGGGTTTTTTTCTTTTTTAAAAAATTTTTTTTTTCTTAATTTTTTTACACCTACATTTCTTATCCCCATTTGGCCCCAATAAGGTTTTTTCCCCGAACCCTTTAATTTTTAAATTTTTTTATTAAAATTCGTGGGGAAATTTTTAGCCGGGAATTTGAATAATTATTTCTTATAAAAAATTCCCCCTTTTTTTTATTTTTTTCTTTTTTTTAAAAAAAAAACGATTTTTAAATTAAAAAAATTTTAAAAATTTTAAATTTTTTTTTTTTATTTTAAATATTTTAATTTTAATTAATTTTTTTTTTTTTTTTTTTTTTTTTTTTTTTTGTGCAAAGTTGGGCCCCTTTTAGCCATTTTTTTTCTGTCTTGCATCCAAAATAAGACTGCCTCCTTTTTTTTATCCTGCTCAGGGCATCGGGCCCGGGAGTCAATGTCATTCTTTTAGGGGGGGCGCATCCCGAAAAGATGCGTCCCTTTTTGATCTTCTAAAAAATTTCAAAGTTTCAGGTGGCCCGGGTTTGTTTTTTAATGTTGAAGCGGGGCAGGGGTTTTTGGGTGCAAAAAACGTCCCCTGAAAACCGGGGTTAAAAAGGGGGAAAGGGGGGGTGGCCGTCCCTTCCCCCGACCCAGTCCTTTTTCCCCGGCCCCTTTTTTTTTATCTCGGTTCCCAAACCCGTTCTTTTAGGTCGTGAAGTCCCCCCCTTCTGTGGGGGTTTCTGAAGATTTTCCCTTTTTTTTGGTTGAAAATTGATCTTGTTTTTTTACATTTTGGGGAGGAAAAGAGGCGCTGGGTGGTGGTTTGCGGGGGCTTTTTTTTGGCACTTTTTTTGGGCCCAAAAAGTCTGCCTTTTCATTCCCCATGGGTTTTTGCAAATGGGCCCGGGGAAACCTTGAGTCTCTAATAGTTTTTTTTTTTTGCTGTCGGAAAGCCGACAAGGGGGGTTTTTTTAAAAGCACGTTTAGGATGGAGGTTCGCTGCTTTAGAGAACCCAAAATTGGGTGGGTGAGACGCTGTCCCCTTTTGATCACAAATTTTGTCTTGTTGGGGGGGGGAAGGGGGGGGGGCCTCGGCGATTTTTTTTTTTTTTTCGCCGCCCCTGGGAATGGCTCGACCTCCAGCGTCCGGGGAAATAAAAGGGTTTTTGCCAGGGGTCCCATTGGAAATGGCCCTTTTTCAAAGAAGATGCGTGGATGCCCCTAACCCCGTTCTGGGTTTTTGGGCCCAAATCTAGGAACCGTCTGTGAAAATTTTGCCCCCAAATCCTTTTTGAAGAGGAAAAATGCTTCTTCAAAGGGGCTTTCCCCCCGGCAAGCTCTTTTCCCCGTTTTTTCTTTTGGTTCCCTGGTCAATTTTTTTCCCCTTCCCCATGCCGTCAATTTTTGGTCCCCGGGCAAGCTGATTGGACTTTTTCCCGGGAGAAGCTCTGGGATGGGGAAATCAAATTGGGGCACGGGGGTGCCCTTTTAAAGGGGGATAGGACAGTTTTTTTTCTCCCTTTATTTTTGGGGGACTGTTTTCAGCAAAATTAATGGGGGCGCCTTGACTTTTTGAGGTTGGGGAGTTTTAGCCCTTTTTTGTGGTTTTGGCGCGCCAGTTTTTTTTTTCCCCCGGGGGGGGGCAGTTTGGGCCCCGCGCTGGGTCTCGGGTTCTTAGCTGTAAAAGGCTCAATTTTTGGGTTTAACCACCCAAATTTGTAATAATTTTTTTTACAGAACAACCCGAAAAATCCGCATAAAAAAACATGGCAGCTCCCAAAGCACCAATTAAAGCCATCCAACAAAGGGCCGGGGGCTAGGGTTTTGAAATTTTCCGGAAAAATTGGGGAATTTGAGGGGGAAAAAAACCGGGTATTTTTCCCCCCCCCCCTTTCCCCCCCTTTTTTTTTTTCCCGGAAAAAAAAATTTAATTTTTTCCCTTTTAAATTTTTTATAAAGTTTTATACTTTCCCCCCGTAGTTTTATTTTTTTGATTAATGGCATCTTTATGGGGGAAATTAAAAATTGTAAAAATTTTAGCCCCAAACACATAAATAATTTTTTTTTTGCCGGATAATTCTGACTCTGACAATGAAACCTTTTTTTTGTCAAAAGGGGAAAACCAAAGACTATCAAGAATACTGGCGACTTCCCCACGATTCCGATATGGAAAACCCAAAGACCCCCCCAAACGAGACCGGGCTAAGAGAAAGAATCCGGGGCGCGTGGAAATTTAAGAAAACGGCCCCGAAAACTTTTTTTTTTTTTGGGGGGGGGGGTTTTTTTTACTTCACAGAAAAGTTTCCCGGGCCCCCCCAAAAAAAAATTTGTGCAACAAATCCCCCCCCGTCTACCCCCGCCAAAAAAAAAAAGGGAAAAGGAAGAAAAAAACAATTAAAAAATTTGTCTGACGGAAAAGGTTGATAATCGTTTAAACCCCAGAGCGATAGGGGAGGAGGAGAGAACCTTTTTCAAAATCACGTGGGGAAGAAATTTTGAGCGCTCTGAGAATTTAGGGTATAAGAGTTACAGTGCAGCTTCCACCAAAAGGGAAAAACGAAAATTAAAAAACCTGAATTTAGGATGCACAGAGTGAGCCAGCCCATGAAATTAAAGGTATTTTTTATTTTTTTTTACCAAATTTTCAAGGGGTGGGGGGGGCCTAGGATTTTGTATTCAAGCCGAGCCAAGTATTTTTAAAAAAAAATCTATTTTTTGAACAAGCCCTTTTTCCCCAAAAAGCCTTTTTTTTAAATTTTTTTTAAAAGGGGCCTTTTCCTTAGATGAACCCCTAGTTTTTAGGGCCCCACCCCCCCCTTGGGTTTTGCCCCCTTTTAAATCCCGATATAGGGAGGGCCCCCCCCAAACCCCCAAGGGGGCCAAAATTAAACCCGGGCCCTTTTTTTTTTTTTAATTCCCCAGGTTTAGTTTTTTTTTAGGTTTTTCTAAGCCCCACTTTTGATCATTTCGTGTTGGGGGGCTGTTTATGGAGGGAAAGGGGGGCCCCCCAAAACAAAGGGGTATTTTTTTTTTGAATTCGTTTTTTGGGCCGGGGTTAAAAGCGGGGGGGGTTTTTCCCCCGCCCGCTTTTTCCCCTTTAAAAGTTTTGATGGGGAAACCGCCCCTGCCCGGCCACTGCCAACTAAAAAGCACAACAACTTTAGTCCCCTGCCCGGGCCCGTCCCCCAAAACCCCCAAAATTTTCCCCCAAAAAAAAGCAAAAGGTTTCCCTTTTAAACCCGGGAAATCAGCTGACACTCCTCGCCCCCCCCCCTTTAAAAGAAATTTTTTTTGTGATTAAAAAACACCAGGGCTTGCCCCAAAGGGTAAAAAAAATCATTCGAAAAACCCTGAAAAGGGGAAAATAAACGATTTTCGTTTTTTTTCGGATATCCCCAAAATTTTTTAAAAAAGGGGGACGGGTATCGTTTTTTTTTTTTTTTTTTTTTTGGGGAAAAAAAAATTTTTTGGTTTTTTTTTTTTTGTTTTTTTTTTTTTTTTTTTTTTTTTAAAGTGGGGTTTTTTCGTTTTTTCGGGGGCCCTTTTCCAAGGCCCCGCCGGGAATACAGACATGCCAAAATGGCCCCCTCCCCATGAAGAACCCAAACACAACAATATTTGGGGGGGGCCCTGGGGGGAAGAGATAAAGCTTTAAATTGGGCTTTTTCTGTCTCTTTCCTCTCTTTTTTCCCCGACCTGGGCTGGGAAAAACTCTCTAGTGGGGGAAAAAACTTTAAACTGTCTGCTAAACTTTTGGGTGGGTATGAATGGGATACACCCTGTTTTTCTTGTTATTTTTTTGTTTTTAAAATAAAACAAAAAAAAAGCAGCAAAGTCTTTTTTCCCCCAAGCCAAACTGGGGCTTTTTCCAATTTTTTAGGGTTTGGGGGGCGGGGGGGGGGGGGGGGGAAGGAACAGCGCTGGCCCGGGGAAACCCTAACTCCCCCTGCCCGAAAAAACCCAACCATTTTCTTGATTTAAAAATTTTTTTTTTTTTTTTTTTTTTAAACAAAAAAGATATACATTTTTTTATTCGAATCCGGGAATTTTTTTTTTTTTTCATATCGATATCGTTTTCGGGGAAATTAAACGGGGGGTATTGTTTTGGGGAGGGGGCCCAAATACCCCTACCCTAAATAATAATTGGTTTTGAAAAGGGAAACCCAACAGCTTTACCCCTTTTGGGGAAAATTTAATTTGGGGGCTGGGGTTTAGTTTCTTGGGAAAAAATAGTAACAAAATATATACAAAAAAACAAGGGAAAAAAAAACAAAAGAGGGCGTTTTTTGGGCACAAAAAGGGCTTGTTTTACGGGGGGAAAAGGGGGAAAGGGGGAAAATTTTTGGGCCCCTGATTTTCAAAAAATTTTAAAATGGCCCCCCCTCACCCCTTTGTGATGGGGGAAATTTTTATGAAAAAAAAAAAATCTTTGGGGAAAATTTTATGAAAATTTTTCAATTTAAAATTTTTTTTGGGGAAAATTTTTTAAGGTTTTTTAAAATTTTTTATTTGAAAATGTATTTTTTTATCAAAATTTAAAAAAATACTAGGGGGAAAAGCCAAAGTCCCCTTGTTGGAAAGAGGGGAGTGGGGGCCCCTGGTTTTTTTGAGTCCCGGTAACATTTTTTTTCCCCTTTCCCCTGACCTTTTGGGGGGGGTCCCTTAGGCCTTCATAAAGGGTACAGGGGGGAGCCCTTTTTGGGGGCCCAAACTATGGGCCCAAAATTTTTAAAAACAATCCGGGACCCAAAAATCTAAACCCTTAAGGGAAAACTTGGCATTCCCCACGGAAAAATTTTGTTGGGGAAAACCCGCCAAAAACAGCAAAAACCCCCGGCCCCAGTGATTTTTCCCCCAAACCCCCATTTTTTTATACCCAATTTTAAAATTTTCAAACTTTAAAAGCAAAAAGTTTTCCCCCCGGGTTTCTCACCACCCTGACTCGCTCACCTCGTCCCCAATACGAAAGGGTTTGGGGTTTTTTCCCAGTTCCCAGTTTTTTTTAAAAACGCCCTTTTAGGGGCCAAATGTGGGAAAAACTGGGTTTAATTTTCCCCCGGTCGGAAAGATTTTTTTTTTTCTAGATTGTATTAAAAAAAAAAAAATTAAAAAATGTTTTTTTAAAATTTTATATAACGCGTGTAGTCCCCTCACTGTGGGAATAGGGGCCCACTATGGTAAACCCAAAACCCGGGACGAAAAACTGAAAAATATTGCAAGGTTTTCTCAATCTACGAGCGGAATTTGGGGGGACCTTGACTCCAACATTCCCAAAAGACCCCTTTCAAAGGGCACGGGATTACCCGGCCCAAGGGGGAAAAACAAACAAAAATATCTTTTTCAAAAACTAAAACCTTGTCCCTTAAAAAAAAATTTAAAAATTTGGGTGTCTATTTTTTTAGTTTATCATTTTTCCCTTTTAGGTTTAAAACGCCCAATTAAACTTGCTGATTTTTGTTAAACAGTTTTTTCCCAAAAAAACTCGTACCGGATGTCCCGTTTTAAAAATTTTAGCGCAATCTGTTTTTAACGATTCGGGCTGATTTTTCCCCAAAGGGACACCCACACACACAGGCCCCCAACGGGACGGGAAAAAAAACAATTTAGGGGGGGTTTTTTAAGGGGCGAATGGAAAATTTACTTAAATTTCCGGGTAAAAGCTCCCCATCGTTTTTTCCCAAAAAAAATAATTTTTTTTCTAATTTAAAATTTAGGCCCCCCAGTGGGAAATCCCCGGCTGAGGGGGAATAAGTCCCAATATCAATATCCTTTTTTGAAATTTTTTTATTCTTTTTCAATTTGCAAATAAACGAAAAAGGCCTTTCATTTAAAAAAATAATTTGTTGAGAAAAAATGTTTGAAAAAAATTTTTTTTTTGAAAATTTGGAAAAAGGCCTAGTTCCAAAAATGAATAATGGAAAAAAAAAGCAAAAACCTCAAATTTAAAATATTAGGCCTAGGCTATATCAGAATTTTAAAAAAAAAAACCCCAACGTTTTGGGTGGTTTAAAAAGAAAGCCTAGATTTTTTGGATGAGCGTAAACGGCGAAACAAATATTCTATTTCACTACAAATGGAGGGAAAAAAATTTCCGGTTTTTTTTTTTTTTTATTTTTTTTCCCTTTTTTTTCTAACAAAAATTTCCCCCCTAAAAACCCCCTTACTCCAATTGGGGATGAAATGTTTTGGAGGCCTTTGAAATCTCTTAACCCTTGGGAAACCACCACTTTTTTTTGAGCGCAATCGAAAAATAATTTTTTCGTGAAAAAAAGCAAAATTTTTAAAAAAAAAAAAAAATTTTTTTAAAAAAAAAAAAAAAAACCCCAAAAAAAAAACCGCTTTATTTTTTTTCCCTTTTTTTTTTTTTTTTTTTTCCTTTTTTTTTTCGTGGTTCCCAAAAATTTACCCTCACCCAAAAAGGGTTAAATGTTTTTTCCCGGGGCCCCACCAAATTCCCCAAATAAGGGGGTAACCGGGCCCCTACCCCCTAAGGGGCATTTAATTTCTCATAAAAAACCCCCTTTGGCAAATTTTGGGTAATTAAAGATGGATTCTATCTGGGTTAGGGCCCCCAACCCGAAATATTTTTCCTAAAACAACCTACAAAAAAAAACAAGTTAAATAGACCTTCATTTGCCCGGCTTCGTCCTTGCAATGGGGACCAACCCCCCCCCATTGACAAAAATTCTAAAGGGCCTTTTGTCAAAGCCTCTGTTCTAGGCTAGGGCCACAGCATGCATTAGGCCTATTGCCCGTGCAAGAGGCAAACCAAATAAAATAAAAACCAAACACCAACTGCATAATTAAACAAAAATAAAAAAAATAAAAAAATTGAAAAAATTTTTTAATTGGGAAAGGGCCCCCTTTAAAAATTTTTTCCCCTGAATTGAATTTTTTTATGAAAAATTTTTTTTTTTTCGTGAAAAAATTTTCCCCGTCCCCCAAAACCCAAAATCCCCAAAACCCAAAATAAATCCAAGGGCCCATTGGCCTTTTATTCTACATAAAACAAACCCCAAGTAACACGTTTTAAAAATTTTAAAATTTTTATCCCCTATCAGGTTAAAAAATGAAAGGCTTACAAAAAGTTTTTCGTGTAAATATGCGAACAACACCCCAAATTTTATTTTTTCTACTGCATTCAAAATAAATTGGAAAACTAGAACACGTGGTCTGATGAAATGAATCATAACGAAGCAATTACATCAACACTCAATGACTAATCTGACTAATCTTGCCGGCGACCTAGCGCATGTTGTGTCGACGAGTAGGCAGGGTTGGGAAAACCCAGATAGCCACATTGCTGGCTAACAAATATGTCCGCGAGAAAGAAGTAGATTCAGTACTCTATGAAAAAAAAAACTGGATACCCTACTTGACCTTACAAAATTCTTTTATGATTTCCTGCACGGTCTTAAAATTATTAGTACGTACTAATACGTATTAAACAACTCACTTTCTATATCATTATTCATTACCATCCACGGATAGAAAATGTGTTTCGAATTACGTGATACTATGTAAATTTTTAACATTGATTTTTTAACACAGAGTTCGAGTTCCCTATTAATTAATATTAATGTGGCTGGGACTTCCTTACTGGTTCGTATTATGACAGACAAAATAACAGCCGGTTTAATTATCATGCGGGATCTACTGTAGACCTAAGCCTAGGGCAGGCCTATGGTGAACTCGTTACTGTCTACAGCTCACTAGCTGCGGCATTCTTCCGTCGCGCTTGCGTGAAATTATTTGTTGACAAACATTCCTGTTGAGTGTTAGTGAAAATGGGCTAACTTGGTGTTTTTGTTGGCTAGGCCCGAATAAAACGAGTCTCAAACCAAGCTCGCCTCGAGTAAACTACTCTCGCAACCCTTAATATTACAATTGTCGTTCAGTCTGTTTCACCAGTAACTCGAGCTTTTATACTTTGTGATTTGTTGGCTAAGGTTCAGTAGTACTACATTCTCTATTTTGCTTTTCTTCAAAGACGTTGGTCCTTCAATTTTTTACCTAATTTAAATATTTTTTTGGTTGACCTACTCTGCTCTTCACGTATTCTTGGCATTTCTATCTAATATATTTGATTAATTCTAGGGGTCTGCGGGTAGCACTTTTTAGGTTCGGGTAATAAAAAATAAATTTCGAGTTCGGGTCGGGTATTTTTTTTTCTAAAAATAACTACAAATGACACACATATTAATTAATGCAACAATTATTTTTAGGGATGACATCGGGTACCGAAATGTACCCGGAGCCATTTTTAGGACCCGGGTATTTTTCGAGACCGTTTTTAGGCTGAATCGACGACTGTTTATTTTACGCGCTACTTTGTATTTCCCGCGGCACGGGGACTCTGCCATCGGCAGCAGAGTCGACCACTCTTCGCTTGTTTCCCAGTTGGTGAAGGGAGGGGAAGGTGTGCGCGCAGTTGGCGAGTCCGTCTCTTGTCTCCCGTCTCTCTTGTCACTGTTACATTACGATCTCGCTCGGCTTACTCGTTCCTCCGTCTCCGCTGTTCGTCGTAGCATTCCTGAATGGCAATTTAGGCCTAGGCCTACCCGAAAAAACCCGATTTACATTTAGAAAAGTCTGAATTTCAGGTATGCTTCAAACCGAAATAAC
>JAMZAV010019855.1:0-15843 GCA_024449915.1 Sweltsa coloradensis
TGGGCGTTTTTTAAGCAGGGGGGGGGGAAAAAGGAGACTTCGAGCGGTCTAATAAAGTGTACAGCTCCTCCTTGTAGCTAAACTTGATTTGGTCAGATTTGTATGTATTTACTTATTTACTAACATTGGAAATATTATATATTTCTTGGTTTCAGCACGCGTCAACCGCTACGCCATAAAGTGCGCCACTCTAGCATATAGGGGATATGGGGAGGAAAGTCCTATGCTGGTGAGAACCAGCCACGAATAGCGGAAGGAGAGAGGGTTGTTTGCCTCTAGTTTTGGGGAGTAATATACTATCCTACATAATAGCTGATGTTTGCGTGGTTTAAAGTTTGTTAGGTTTAAGAGCTCGTCAACCGTTAGGTCATATCGATCCTCCTGCGATAATGTAGTTTATTAGTTAATAACCAATATTTTTGGTTTATTTGGATTAAGGTTTTTGGTTTATTTGGATTAAGGACGCGTCAACCGTTAGGTCATAATGCACCACTCTGGAACGGGGGGGGGGGGAGGAGGGGCCCATGCTGGTCAGAACCAGCCACGGGTAAGGGGAGCAAAAAGGGTTTCTCACGTAATATGTTTTTCAAAAGGGTGTAACGTAAAGGGTGACGCGGGGGAACGCGGGGTGGACAGGCTTCAGAACCAGCCACAAGCAAGGGGAGGGCATGGGTGGACTTTTCTCTTGAATCGCCTTGTACGATTAGCAGAGCCATGCCAAATACTTTAATAGTCGCTATCGCTAATACAGGAAAGAGAGCTTCTAGGCGGGCGACAACAGCACACTAGCGCGCGTGCGGAGCGGTGTGCTCACTACTCGTCATAGCCATGTGTTTGGCCATGTTTGCATGGTACGTCGTACGCAAGTTATCTTTTTAAACAAATTCACAATTTATTAAGCTTTATTACATGCGACCATGACTGGTGTGATGTGCCATGTATGGCTGCAATAACTACGGGGTGGGAAAATTGCTCCCAAATCGTATTTTCGCTTCCCCAGAATCAACAAACATAAGTGTATTATTCCTATAGATTAGCCTATGTAGGCCCTATCTTATTGAAGGGCCTATGGTCTAGGACCCCCAGCAAAACCCCATTCTAGGCCTAGATGTTATGTCTAGAATCTAGAGTCTAGAGTAAATGGAAGAATTATTACTAAATCCCCCCAAAGAAAAGGCTAAAGCATTTGACGATTTGTTTTTTTATTATTGTTTATTATATTATTGTATTGGTAGTGTATATTATTATTTGTCTTATGGTTAAGGAGGAATTACTGTGTTTCATCTCTTGTAAACCCTATCAATATAAGCAATGCATTGTACGCATTGTTTCATTTATGTACAGTAAACCTATTTTGTTATAATTCACCCAAATTTCAGGTAAATTTGATATCCGATTAATGATGCCTTCATGCTTTTGTATTTTGTACATTTTTGCTTCCTTTGTTTTTTTTGGGAGAATTCCACACTTAATTAAATATATGTATTATTTGCAATCCTTGGCAATATAGCCTACTCAAGAGAAATGTATTTGAAATACAAAATACTACATTTGTCAATTATTTGTAAGCAAGCTTGATGCCAACCCTTTTATGTTATCTTATTATGTATCTATTAACTTGGTGACAATTATCAATGCTCTACATAGGCTTACCTATAGTTATATGTACATATCTTATATATTTTGTTTGTAAGCATAAATTGTAATTCCAAACAACATACTGTGTTGGACCAAAATGAATTACAGTTATATACCTTTTTTTATAAATTTTAATTAATCACTTTTTAAGTCTTTTTATTCATTTCATTTCAATATTAATTGTTTTCAAGGATGTTGGCAATTATTTCCCTAGTTGCCCAACCTAAAAAAATCCCAATTTTTAGATATAATCCTCGCGTCCATAATGGTTTCTCCATTTGTTTTCTGTAATAAGATTAGTATTTTATATATATTATGCCCTAGTGCTGTACGACGACGACGTGAGAAACTAGGGCGCTTCAACCGGTAGGTCATATTGCGCCGCCTGTGAATGAAAGTAAATTAGAAGAGTTAATGCAGGTATGTTTGATGATTAGATTGTTTTCTAAGTGTATAAATAACAAAATAAATTGAAGATGAAGAAAGTAATAGCAAAATAAAAGTTTTGTTTGTAAAGGGGAGGGCATGGGAGGACTTTTCCTCTTAACTCGCCTTGTACGATTAGCAGAGCCATGCTCTGGGCCAATACTACCCCGGTCCCAGACGGGGGTAGAGTGGGTAGACTAAATACGAATAAAGGATGAATCCAAGTATTCCTCAATGACGTCCCACTGAGTGTACTTACGCACCGCTGTGAGCACTCATACCACTTCCCACCACCAGAGTTCGCCTCGCACACTTACCTGCAACATAGAGAAACAGGTGTTAGTTAGAGTTTTTTTTGTTTTTCGTTTATTTGGATAAAGGACGCGTCAACCGTTAGGTCATAAATTGTTGTATTGTATGTTGTCATATTGTCATAAAAAAGTGGTGGACAGAAGAAACGGATTTAAATGGTAAACACATTAGGAGATATGAAAGTATGGGAAAGCTACGACGACGAGAGAAACAAGGGCGCTTCAACCGGTTAGGTCATATTGCGCCGCCTGTGAATGAAAGTAAATGAGAAGAGTTAATGCAGGTTTGTTTAATGATTAGATTGTTTTCTAAGTGTATAAAGAACAAAATAAATTGATGATGATGAAAGTAATAGCAAAATTAAAGTTATGTATGTGAATGAAAAGAAAGAAAAGAAAGAAATGTGTATGATGTGAATTAAATTTTGTTAAATAGATTACTAAGAATGAGAAATTTTGAAAGTTTGTCGCCGTTATCATATGATAGAATTGTTCTTCATATGATTGGGAGAGATCAAATTGCGTGCGCAAGCATCATATTTGTACATTCTGCTAGCAATTATGATGTACGGTTAAAGGTACAGTCAGGGTCATATATAAATCAAGAGTGTCTGAAAGATACCTCTTTCACACCGACATCTCGTGGTCAACTCTTGGTGCCATTATTTATATCGCCCTGTGAACTACATTATCGATCGATGGAAGTTCCCTAGACTATTTGATGTTATTAATATTATTTAGGAGGCTTTGAAAGACTCTTGGTCAATTGCTTGGTCAACAAAATAGTCAATATCTAGAAGGCAGTCAGAAGAAAAATACAATTTTCTCAAAACAAAAGCATAAAACAACTTTGGTGGCTTGCAATAAGACTTGAGAGCTAAGATAGAATTATTCGAAATTAACTAGAAACTAAGGCAAATATAAGAACTAAGGAATAGTCTTAATGCTATGCCTAGGCCCAAAGGTATCGATATAAAATGCTCTCTTTACGTTCCATGTTATATTTCTTCTGGGCTTGATAGTTTCTCTGGTGATAGAAGAATTTTCCTATACATTATCACCATGTTTCTTATTTATGTCGACAATGCAGTTCACGGGGCGATATAAATAATGACACCAAGATTGGTTTTTTTTGGGGGGTTTATTTGGATTAAGGACGCGTCAACCGTTAGGTCAAAATTTGGCACCACTCTAACCTAGGGGGGGGGGGGGAGGAAAGGGGCCCATGCTGGTCAAAAACCAGCCACGGAAAGGGAGGAAGGGGTGTTTCTCACGCCCGCGGTCGCATTGTCTTTGTCATTGTTCGTGGTGTCATTGTCTTTGTCATCGTCGCCGGGGGGTCGTCAAGGGAAGGGGGGCAAGGTCCCCGACGACGATTGCCAGAGCTCGCCTCAAAATTCGGGGAGTAATATACTCCCCTTTTTTGCTAGCTGATGTTTTGCAAGGTGGACTTTTTCTCTTGAATCGCCTTTTACGTTAGCAGAGCCTGCTCGGGGCCAATTCTACCCCGGGCCCAGACGGGGGACCAAGAGTTTGACCACGAGATGTCGGTGAAAGAGGTATCTTTCAGACCTCTTGATTTATATATGACCCTGACTGTACATCACATGTGTTACAATGTGGATGACCTTTTCTCTGGTTCGGAAGGGTCCCATGCTGGGAAAAGGGGGACGAAAAGGGGGTTTCTCACGTCGCCGGTAGTCATTTCTTTGTCATCGTTGGTGGTGTCATTGGCGTCGTCGTCGAGGGGTTGTTCAAGGGAAGGGGGTAAGGTTTGGTTTTTTGGATTTAAGGACACGTCAACCGTTAGGGTCAAATGCACCACTCTAGCCTAGGGGGGGCGGGGAAGGAGGGGGGACGCAGGCTGTGGTCAGAACCAGCCACGGTAAGGGGAGGAACACGGGGTATTCTTGCTCACGTCGCGGTCGTGTCGTCGTCCTTTGTCATCGTTCGGTGTGTCATTGTCATCGTCTACCGGGGAGATCGTCAAGGGAAGGGAGTCAAGTTTCCGCCGACGACGATTGCCAGGCTCGCCTCTAGATTCGGGGAAGGGGGGGGTGAATAATACTAGCGGCAGAAGAGGGGGGGAGGAGAGAGCTTCTGACTTATCGAGCTAGTGTTTGCGAGGTGGACTTTTCCCCTCTTGAATCGCCTTGTACGATTAGAAGAGCTATGCTCTGGCCCAGACGGGTACCAGACCTTTTCTATGGGCCAAACTTTGAAACCCCATATTACGGCGACGTAAGGAACTATAGGGCGCTTCAACCGTAAAGGTCATATTGAGCCGCCATTGACATTGTATGTTAATAATTTTATATTGTTTTTTAGGTCTCTGTTGATATATAATTTATTTATTTTTATGATGAATATATGGTGACCACAAAGGTAAAAATGTTATTTATTTTCACTTTTTATTTGTTTAGAGCGCCGCCACCGTTAGTTTCATAATTCCGCCACTCCAACGTAGAGAAGTATGTGGAAGATAGTTCCCACGCTGGGAGGAACCAGCACGGGTGGGAGGGGTGGGGTGGGGGGTTGGGGGGTCCTACGTCGTGGTCGTCATCGCCTTTGTCAAATCCACAATCTCTGTGTGATCATGTGGAAACCAGCGAAAAGTAATAGTTTGGTGAAACCGTATAAAGAATAGTCGTTAGAAAGACTTAATGACTTCTTTAATTCAAGAGCTTTTTTGACTGCGCAATACTGTTCTAAACCTACTAAGCAGTAGTACAGTAGACTGACACAGCAAACGGGGCCGTAGGTCAAACCATTATCACCTGAAAGTTTTTGTCGTCTCCTGTGCACATTGTATTAAAACAATAAACGTCCATTTCTTGCTGAAATTTCAAAATTGGTTGGGTTTCTAGGTTACATGTAGCCCCCGTCCTGTCCCCCCCAAACAACATACCTACAAACACAAATACCCAGTCCAGCTGATGAGGAGGCAAGACGCCGCACAATCTTAAACTATGTAGAAAAAATGAAATTCATCAACATTTGGCCCAAAATGGTAGTTCAATTACGACGATTTGCTGGGTGGGGGAGGAGGGGGAGGTTGTGAGAGAAACTAGGGCGCTTCAACCGGTTAGGTCATATTGCGCCTGCCTGTTTTTATGACAATTGACTAGATGAGTTTAATGGTGTGTTGATTATTTGGTTTATTTGGATTAAAAAAAAAAATGAAAAACGCGTCAACCGTTCAGGTCATAATGCACCAACTCTATACCTAGGGGGGGGTGGGGGGGGGGGGGAGTAGAGGGGCCCATGCTGGTCAGAACCGCCATGGAAGGTGTAGGAAGGGGGGTCTCATCACGTCGTGGTCGTCAAATCGTCACTTTTAATGTCAATTGAGGTCGTGGTGTCATTATCTGGTGGGTTCACGTCATCTGCCTCCAGGCCAGCGGGGGTACGTCAAGGGAATGGGGCAGGTCACACCGGCGACGATTGCATAGCTCGCCTCTAGATTCCTGGGAAGTAATTACTACTCTTTTTACTAGCTGATGTTTGCAAGGTGGACTTTTTTCTCTTTGATCGTATCCTTTTGTCGAATTAATGCCAGAGCCCGCTCTCGGCCATTCTATCCCCCGTGACCCTGTTGTTAGTTTATAATATTTATTTGAAAGGTGGGGGGGGGGGATATGATGACCTTTTGTCCACGATTCAGTGGCAAGACTTATTTTTATTTACAGGTATTATCTATTATTAGTATTTATTGTTTATGTGTGTTCTTGTCTTGTTTATTTATTGAATTTTGTTGTATCCCTCAATTCATTTCCAGGGAATATTTAATTCAAAATGTTATGCCCACTGCGCCCGATATTTTTGTGCAAAATAAGACATAGAATCAATTTACATTTAATTTTTGAGTTTTGATCGGAAGATGCATAAACTGCTCAATGGAGAAACTATTCATCTTGTAGTTGACATAAGGAACATGCGATTCCAAGGGATTGATTTAATATGTAACTACTAACTATGTACAGTCAGGGTCCATATCGATAGAATGTATGCTTTTGATTTCTTCAAGTGTAGGTTGCTGCTATAAGAAGATAAGCTTGTGATAACACAACCCCTTCTTTTCACGTCTTACCGGTACTTATCTCGTGGTCACCGGCTCTTGGTGTCATTATTTTATATCGCCCTAAGATATAAGGGGAAGATGCATTGGCGTACATTAAATAAGAAACGTGCGCCTGAAATGTCAAGGAAAATTCTCTATTCCCCAGAGAAACTATCAAGCCTAGAAGAAATCTAACATGGAACGTAAAAGAGCATTATATATTTCCCACGATACCTTTGGCCTAGCTAGCTTAAGACTCTTCTTTCTTCTTTATATTTGCCTTCAGTTTCTAGCTTATTCCCAATAATTCTCATCTTAGCTTGTCAAGTCTTATTTGCAAAACCACCAAAGTTTGTTTTTATGCTTTTGTTTTGATTAAAATTGTATTTTTTCTGCTGACTGCCTGTCTATATATTGACTATGTTTGTTGACCAAAAGTCTTTTCAAAGACCTCCTCAATAATATAAATGCACCATACAAATAGTCTAGGGAACTTTCCATCGATCGGTAATGGCAACTTTCACATGGCGAATGATAACATCATGGCCCCAAGAGTTGACCACGAGATGTCGGTGAAAGAGGTATCTTTCAGATCTTCTTGATTTTAATATATGACCCTGCCTGTACACATGTTAAAAAGATTTGAAAGCCTGCAGATAAGCTGTTTTGTACTTCGCAAGGACATCGATTGTATCTGTAAATAAATGTTACAATAAGGCAACTTACAAAAAAAAATAAAGAAAAATTTTAGTAATTAATTATGATACATATATTATGTATTATTATATATTATTAGGTATTATTATTATTAATTATTATTATTATTATTATTATTATTGATTATTATTTATTATGTATTATTATTATTATCTATTTTAGTTATTTTATTATTTAATTTTTATTTTATTTTAATTTTTATTTTTATTTATATATTATTTAACGTCTATCCTATTACAAGTTATAAAAAACTGATTTACAAAGGAGGACAATTATTAATATTCTTATTAAATTCCCTATGCGATGAACTTCGTCTTTTTTCCTGTTTGTTCAATGCTGCACAAGCTAAAACCCATATCAACACTCCTTACACTACTTTATTGCATTACAACAAGCATAAATTAAAACGTCAAGCATCTCCATCTTGAATGGGCAGAATTGACTCTCAATCAATTTGCTACGCTAGCGCCCTGGTGGCGTAGTGTAATTTGGAGCACTTGCTAAATCCTAGCCTACATAGGTGTTTTAATATCTCTCACGGGTCTTGCATTCCGGCTAATGTCATCAGTTTAGCAAACACCTTGGTGACATGGTAATTGTTCTGAGGACAGACCTCTCTCTTGACAAGCGTGGGACCGAGGTACATACATAGCGGGCAAGAACAGAGCTGTGTGACGACCACGTGAGAAACTAAGGGCGCTTCAACCGGTTAGGTCATATTGCGCCGCCTGATAGGATATTGTCAGTTAATTAAATAAGTTTGTTGTGTGTCTAATGATTGTATTATTACTTTCTTTCGTATATCGGCTGATGATCGGTAAAATCCATAAGCATATACCGCGCCAGTTCTTCTACTAAGCATAATTTTCAAGCATTCTCAACTGTAACAAGATGAGTTAGTTGCAGCATGGACTTCCTGGCCCTAATTCTCATGGATGTAAAACTAAGACGTGAGAAACCAGGGCGCTTCAACCGGTTAGGTCATATTGCGCCGCCTGTGAATGAAAGTAGATGAGAAGAGTTAACGCAGGTATGTTTGATGATTAGATTGTTTTCTAAGTATATAAATAACAAAATAAACAATGATGACGATGAAAGTAATAGCAAATAGCAATTAATTTATGTGCAATAACGATGATTTCAAGTAAGATCTACGTGAGGAATACATAGAAAGAATTCCTTGGAGTGTTTCGTGGATTGTAAGGTGGGACGCGTCTGAGCGGCTGCCCATGTTCGTAGTCAGAGATGTTATTAGGAACGTAACATGGCATTATGATTGTTCAACCGCACAACACATCCGTCATTAACTTATATGACGTCACAGGGCAGGGACCCAGTCCCCGGGCGGGTCAACACTTACAACTTGATCACTAGAACAGTGAAGAAAGAGTTATGTGTGTTCTGGTGTCAAGCGCGTCAACCGTTGGTCATAATGACACCGCTGCTGCCTAAGTGGGGTGGGGGGAGGAGGGGCCCATGGACGTGGTCAGAACCAGCCACGGGAAAGGGGAGGAAGGGGGTTTTCTCACGTGCAAGCGCGTCAACCGTTTTAGGTTAATGCGCACTCTAGCCGTAGGGTGGTGGGGAGGAAGGGCCCATGCAGGTTAGAACCAGCCCCCGGTAATGGGAGCAAAGGGGGTTGGGTTTTTACGTCGTGGTCGTCATCGTCTTTGTCATCGTTCATTGTGTTATTGTCGACGTCGTCGGGGAGGTTGTCAAAGGAAGGGGGAGGTGTCCCCAACGATTACCAGAGCTCGACTCTAGTTTTGAAGAGTAATATACTCCCCTCTGACTAGCTGATATTGGCGAGGTTGACTTTTTCTCTTGAATCGCCTTGTACGATAAGCAAAGCCATGCTCTGGTCCAATTCTACCCCGGGCCCTGATGGTTGCACTCAGCAATAACGACGACGTGAGAAACAAGAGCGCTTCAACCGGTTAGGTCATATTGCGTCGCCTGTGATATTGAAAGTTGATAAGATGAGTTTATGCTGTGTTAAATGATTATGTTAGTTTTCTAAGTGTAAAAATAAAACGAAGGTGATGATGGAATTAAAGAAATGTGTATGGCAAATTAAATCTTGTAACATAAATTACTTTTTTGTTGTTGTTTATTTGGATTATGGACGCGTCAACCGTTAGTTCATAATGCACCACTCTAACCTAGGGGGGCGGGGAGGAGAGGCCCATGATGGTCAGAACCAGCCACGAGTAAGGGGGAGGAAGGGAGCTTTCTCACGTCGCGGTCGTCATCGTCTTTGTCATCGTTCGTTGTGTCTTTGTCATCGTCGTCGAGGGGTCGTCAAGGGAAGTGGGTGGCAAGGTGCCCGACGAACGACTGCCAAGAAAGCTCAAAAAAAAAGCACAATCTAGTTTTCGAGGAGTATAACTCCCATCTTACTAGCTGATTTTTGGCGAGTGGCATTTTTCGAATCTTACCAAGAAAAATCTCAACCACCTAATACATAACACGAAAATACAATAACAAGCACATACAAAGCCATGCTCTGGGCCAATTCTACCATGGGCCCAGACGGACAAATTGACAAGATGTGCGAGTGTTATGTTATGTATGTTTAGTTGTTCGCATCTCATCTCTCGCATTCTGCCCACGCGCGACGTGACCCCTGACCCGCATCAACAAGTTACGACACCCGAGTCGACCCGACCTCGACTTCGTGAAGTTTCGGCTCTCGTAACAGGTGATACGAGATGAAAGGGAAAGCGGCCGCGCCCAACCTGCTGAACTTCTCGGGTGAAGAGAGTCCCGACATCAACCACGCGCGATCGTGTGAACGAGGATGTGGAGGAAGGGAGGGCGCGTCAACCGTTAGGTCATAATTTGGGAAAGGATGTTCAGGACATCTCCTTTTTTCTATTGGTAAATACTTGCCTGGAAAATAGTTTTAAGTATGTTTTAAGTGTTAGGGATGCCAAAAATATGCATTTTATTTTGCCTTAAAATGACTATTTACATCATTTCATGAGTAAAGGTCCTTTTTGGGCATTTTTAAGGTACTATTGTCCTATTTTGATATAAATTGCTAAAACGGATGCAAATATTTCGAATGCGAGTGCAGTGTCGAGCTTGCCACATTATCGAGCCAAGCATACGCAATGATTTGTTTGTTGTCGAATACTGTAACGTGGGATGAGTTAGAGATGTTTGGGGAGCGGGATGGCGTTTTTCTTAAATGTGAAATGATATAAAAATGTTAAAATTATGTTTTTAATTTTTCATCTTGTGTTTGATATATCGACAAAACTATCCCTCCCCTCTCCCCCCCCCCCCCCTCTCCGTGAAAATATATTGGTGTAACTGTAATTAAACATTACTAAAAGTAATGAAAACAATAGAATTCGATAAAATTCAATAGGTCCTTTTTTGTTTTTTTAGGTCCTTTTTTGTGTTTTAAAGGTATTGTTTGCCTGCCTTTTTCTCACTTTGAGAGGTCCTGAACATCCGCTCCCTAGTCATAATGCACCACTCTAGGCAGGGGATATAGGGAGAAAGGGCCCATAATGGTCAGAACCAGTTAGGGGAGGGGTAGAAAGGGAGGTTCTCACGTTGTGGTCGTCATCTGACGAAGATTGGTAAGAAAAGACGTCGTGAGAAACAAGGGCTCTTCAACCGGGTAGGAACAATTGCCCGCCTTTAATATTTTAAGTTAAATTGATTAGTTGTTTGTTCGCTTTTAATGTGTTTACTTTGTTTAAGGTAAAAAGAAGTAAGGTAAAATTATAAAGATAGTAATGAAAATTATTTTTATTTTTATATTTTATATTTACAACTACTCATAACTCATCACGCGCCAATCTAGCCTAGGGGATATGGGGAGGAGGGGCACATGCTGATCAGTACCAACCACGGGGAGGGTGATGAAGGGGTTTTTCTCACGTCGCGATCGTCATCGTCTTTATCATCGTTCGGGAGTTTCTCTAACAAGGAAGTAAACGACGACGTGAGAAACTAGGGCGCTTCAACCGGTTAGGTCATATTGCGTCTCATGTGATTGTTGTGATGATTGTTTGTTTGCTTTCTACATGTATTATTAGATTTTTAAATTTAGGATGATAGTGATGAAAATTATTTTTATTTGTATATTTTATAACCGTTGGGTCACAATGCAATACTCGATGTAGGAAAAAAAAAATGCTGGTAAGAAGCATTCTGGATTTGGGGGAGGAAAGGATGGTCCCAAGTTGTTGTCTCATTAAATTTGTAATCATTTGTGTTGTCATTGTCGTCATCGTCGTCGAGGGGTCGTCAAGGGAAGGGGGCAAAGGTCCCCGACGACGATTGCCAGAGCTCGCCTCTATTTTCGGTGACTAAATTACTACCCTTCATACTAGCTGATGTTTGCGAGGTGGACTTTTTCTCTTGAATCGCCTTGTACGATTAGCAGAGCCATGATCTGGGCCAATTCTACCCCGGTCCCAGACGGGGTAAATTAATAGAGAAGTAGGTGTCCCCGACGACGATTGCCAGAGCTCGCCTCTAGCTTCTTAGAGTAACATACAGGTGAGAGGGATAAGAAGGTGAAGACATTTGATAGAATCAAAAATAAAATGTGTTTGATTTGAATTCTATTTGGTTAAACAACAATTGTGTTCGTATAAGAAATACAAATGCAACTTGTCTTTGTGCAAGAATAACGGTAAAGTTTTAATAACTACTTTCTAATTTATTTTCGTATACGATTATAATGAAATATATTTTATTGTGCTCGGCGTTTGGCTTTAGATCGTGGTATGCAGGAAGTGTGTCCATACGTCATTCAAGGATAATCAGAGGCTAATTACAGTTAACTCATTGGCATGTGATTGTACAGCCGGGGTCATATATAAATCAAGAGGTCTGAAAGGTACCTCTTTCACCGACATCTCGTGGTCAACTCTTGGTGCCATTATTATATCGCCCTGTGAACGCATTATCGACGTAAATAAGAAACGGGCTGCTAATGTCAAAGGAAAATTCTCTATTCACCAAGAAACTATCAAGCCTAGAAGAAATATAATATGGAAGGTAAGAGAGCATTATATATCGATACCTTGGCCTAGGCATAGCATTAAGACTATGCCTTAGATCTTATATTTGCCTTAGTTTCTAATTAATTTCGAATAATTCTATCTGGCTGTCAAGTCTTATTTTTTGCAAACCACTAAAGTTTGTTTTTGCTTTTGTTTTGATTTAAAAATTTTATTTCACTTCTGACTGCCTTCTAGATATTGACTATTTTGTTGACCAAGAGTCTTTCAAAGCCTCCTAAAAATATTAATAACATCAAAAAGTCTAGGGGGCTTTCCATCGATCGTAATGCAGTTCACAGGGCGATATAAATAATGGCACCAAGAGTTGACCACGAGATGTCGGTGAAAGAGGTATCTTTCAGACCTCTTGATTTATATATGACCCCGGCTGTACTTCTGTCATACGTGTCATGGTTGGGAACCCCGCAGCCTGGACACAGAGATTGTGAACCTGATATCGACGTGGACGCTTGTATTCACATAATGATGTACCATATAGATTGTGACATAATTTTTATATGCAAGGACGGAAAATAGTTTATTGTTATGAATTTAATTTTTGAGCGCGTCAATAGTTAGGTAATTTATGCGCCACTCTCACCTAGGGGAAGTTTTTTTTTTTTTGGATTAAGGACGCGTCAACCGTTAGGTCCATAATGCACCACTCTAGCCTAAGGGGGGGGGGGGGAGGAGGGGCCATGCTGGGTCAGAACCACCCAAACGGGTAAGAGGAGGAAGGGGGTTTCGTGGGAAAACAAAATGGCTATAGTCCCGGTAGCTCCCACTGGGACGTAAAGAAACTAGGGCGCTTCAACCGGTTTTTAAAGTTATATTGTGCCGCATGTGGAAATTAAAAGTTGATGGAGAGAGTGAATGACGTGTTTGACGATTATTTTTGTTTTCCTAAGGGTATAAAAATAAAGGGTTTTAAAACTTTATACAAGACTAAGGGCTTGTCAACCGTTCGGTCATAATGCACCACTCTAGCAATTAGGGGGGGGGGGGGCATGCCTGGTCAGAACCGCCACGGGTAAGGCGAGAAAAGGGGGTTCTCACGGGGGTCGCGGGCGTTCATGTCTTCGTCATCGTTCGTTGTGTCCCTTTCGTCATCGTCGTCGAGGGGTCGTCAAGGGGAAGGGGGCCCGGTCCCATGACGATTTGCCAGGGGCTCGCCTCATTTTTTGGAGGAACTTCGTTCTAAGATATCGAGTTTCTTGAGTCGAAACCTTCACATACCCCTACATACATCAGCTGTCCCCCGATCCCAGGGTCCCAGCTACGAGCTTTATAGGAAAGGTCATCAACAATCAACATTCACGACAGCAACGAGAGAACCAGGAAGAGAACATGTTCCGAGTGCAGTGGCGGAGTGGGAGCGCCACAAGTGATAGCGAGCACTACCTACGTGGTGTAACTATACCTCGGAGATTGGAGTAACAATTTAAATGAGTTTCAGCCGTTAAGTCAAATACGTCAATGTAGCCTGGGGGATATGAAGAGTTTTTGGTTTATTTGGGTTAAGGGCACGTCAACCGTTAGGTCATAATGCACCACTGTAGCCTAGGGGATATGAAGAGTTTTTGGGTTTATTCGGTTGATGTTTATTTGATGTTTATTCGGTTTAAGGGCGCATCAACCGTTAGGTCATATTGTGCCTCGTGTGATAATGTAGTTTCTTAGTTACCCTAGTTTATAACTATATATTTTCCTTAGGGGAGGAACGTAAGGGGTGACGTGGGGAGACGCGGGGTGGACAGGCTTGTGCTGGTCGGAACCAGCCACAAGAAAAGGGGCGGGCATGGTAGTAGGTGGCCGGGGGCAAGGGGCCGGGCGGGATCATGGCCGGGGTCGGGTCCGGGGGGGCCTGTAGCCTGTGGCAAAATCAGGCCGGGATCAGGAAAAGGGACAGTGGAAAAGGGAGGGTATGGAGAGGGCAGGGGTTGGTGGTTCCCCCACGTCGTGGTCGTCTTCGTCTGTGTCATCGTCCGTGTTGTCATTGTCTTCGTCGTCGGGGAGGTTGTCAAGGGGAAGGAAATGTTCCCCAACGACGACCGCCAGAGCTCGCCTATAGATTCGGGGAGTAATATACTCCCCTCTTGCTAGCTGGGTTAAGGGCGCGTCAACCGTTAGGTCATAATACACCACTCTAGCCTAGGGGATATGAAGAGTTTTTGGTTTATTTGGGTTAAGGGCGCGTCAACCGTTAAGTCAAATGCACCAATCTAGCCTAGGGGATATGGGAAGGAGGGCCCCATGCTGGTCAGAACCAGCCATGGGTAAGGGGAGGAAGGGGGGTTTCTCACGTCGCGGTCATCTTTCATCAAAAATCTCCGACGACGAACGTGAGAGACTAGGGCGCGTCAACCGTTAGGTCATAATAAGCTGTCATAGGGTACGTGATAAGGAAGTCAACCAGCTAGTGGAGTTCATCACATTTATACAGTTTAGAAAAGAAAAGGAAATTAAACCTTCACGAAGTCGTGTTTTGGTGGAGGTGCCGGCCTAGGGGCCTTACTTGTTTTGCAACATTTTACCTTAATATGTCTGCACGAGGACGACGTGAGAAACGAGGGCGCTTCAACCGGTTAGGTCATGTTGCGCCGCCTATGATAATGAAAGTTGATGAGATGATTTAATTGATGATTATATGGTTTTCTCATTGTATAAATAACAAAATAAAATGATGATGATGACAGTAATTGCAAAACAAAAGTTATGTATGCTCAAACGCTTCTTTAGGCGCGTTGTTGGATAAGCGTAATTTTTTTTTAAACGAAAAAAGCGTAAAATTGTGATTTTTATCAGAAATAGTTTTTCGATTGCGCTCATATTTCACACTAGAATATTAATTCTTAATATTAAGGGTTCTGTTAAAAAAATCATTACATCCGGATAATAAATAAAGCATGTAGGTGTTACAAGTCGAAGAAAGTTTATAAAAATTGAAAAAATCGTAAAATTGCAATTTTCATGAGAAGAAATTTTTCGATTGCATTCAAATTTCACACGAATATATAAATTTATAAAATTAAGGTTCTGTGAAAAAAAACATGACATTCAGATAAAGCATGTAGGTGTTATAAGTCTAAGACATTTTTAAAAAATCGAAAGAAAAAAACGTAAAATTGCGATTTCTTGAGAAATAATTTATCGATCGCGCTCAAAAACGTGGCAGTTCTAAGTTCAGACGACGACGTGAGAAACTAGGCGCTTCAACCGGTTAGGTCATATTGCGCCGCCTGTGAATGAAAGGAAATGAGAAGAGTGAATGCAGGTATGTTTGATGATTAGATTGTTTTCTAAGTGTATAAATAACAAAATAAATTGATGATGAAGAAAGTAATAGCAAAATAAAAGTTATGTATGTAAATGAAAATAAAGAAAAGAAACAAATGTGTAAGATGTGAATTAAATTTTGTTAAATAGATTACAATGGATGAGAAATTTAGAAAGTTTGTCGCCGTTATCATATGATAGAAGTTCTTCATATGATTGGGAGAGATCAAATTGCATGCGCAATGCATCATATTTGGCACATTCTGCTAGCATATGATGCACGGTTAAAGGTACATCACATGTGTCACATATGGGAATAACCTTTTTCCTGGTTAAGAGATATCCGTGTGTAAGGGTGTATGGCCTATACGAATTCTAGAAACCA
>JAMZAV010019862.1:0-21481 GCA_024449915.1 Sweltsa coloradensis
TTTTCTTTTTTTAAAACCCGGAAATTAAGGTTTTTTTTTGCCGGGGGGAAAATAGTTATTAAATTTAAATTTTTTAATTTTTTTAAATTTAAATTTTTGCACGTTTAAGTTTTTCGTTTTTTTTTAAGTTTAATTTTATTATTTTAATTAATTTTTTAAATTAATTAATTTTGCACGTCTGCTGGGCCCCTAGGCTAGGCGATTGGCTGTAAATGCAGTAAAACCGCTAGACAACACACTGACGGACCATCCAATTTTTGAAAAAAATTGATAGTTTTTGGGTCAGAGGGTTTAATTTATTTTAAAATTTTTTTTTAACAAAAATTATTAGTTTTCTTCTAGCCGAGTCATTTGACACCTGGGGATGGTTAAAACTGGCAAGCAGGGGCCCCTAGGCCTATGGGCCCAACTAGGCGGCCGTAAATTTTCCGCGCTGTTCTCTCAGTTTATCACAGCTCTGGGCCTTAAACTTTTTGTAAAAATTACTGCCCACGTTTGCTTTGCAAAATACTACAAGGATTTTTTATACTCGGGGATTAGAAATTTGAGCTCGCTTTTTGTTTTAGTTTCGGGGCAAAAAAAATCATGGCGAGAAATTTTAAAATGCAGTAGGCCTACTGAAAAAAACGTACCCTAATAAAATCACTTATTCTTTACAGATTTTCATTATGTTTAAACTTGAACATCCCACGGTATCAACCTATAGCTGAATCATTTTTTTAGAACGGACGTTTTAAACAGAAAAAGTAGTTTCAAGTTTGGGTCATGCAATATCGCCCAAATTTCACTCCTTCCAGCTTTCTCTAAATCCTGAAAATGATACATAAAAGAATAACATTGTTTGTTGAAAAAAATAACCTCCTAACAGATAAAAAAAAATGGGTTTGGGAAAAAAACGGTCAACCTGGAATTTTAAAAATTTTTTATAAAAATATAATAAAAAAAATGTAATGATCTTGTATTTGGGAAGTATTTTGTGATCTATCAAAAGCCTTTGATTGATAGACACAAAAATTTATGATAAACTCAATTCTAGGGATAAGAGGTATCTCAGACATGTTGTGTTATCTAAAATGGTACAATACGTAGAGCTAACTGCCGGGGATGAAGATAACAATGACAAAATATTTATAAAACCAACAAAAATTCCCGCGGAGTGCCACAAGGATCCATTGGGGCCACTTCTTTTTATATTTTCTTTAAATGATTTTGCTACCTTAAAAAACTCACAGCTCTTTCGATACCAAGCTCACCATCAGAGCAGCTGTGTAAAATCACTTATAAAACAATCGGAAAAACAGTTTTGTGGGAAACCAGTGGTTTTGAAACAATCTGATACTAAAAATTTTAACAAAAACCCCATTTGTCATGTTTGGCAACCAGAAAATCAAAAGGAAGAAAACCCCAAAAACCCCCACTACAACGCTAGAAAAAAACAAAAAAAAAAAAAATAATCCGCAGATTTTCTTGGCCTAAAGATTGATGAAAATCTAAATTGGAACAAACAATGTGAAAAAAATTTTCTAAAAAAATTTAAAATCTACTATTATGCATTAAGGATTTTAAAAATCAAATTTTAAATATTAAAACGCTAAAAAAGCATATTCCGCAAACTTTGATTCATCTCAGATAGGTAGAATTTGGGGGTTCCCCAAATGCAAAAAAAAATTTCACATTGCAAAAAAAAACTTCAGGGTCTTCGGGGCTAAGACAAAGAAAAGACTCTTTCATAAAACCTCACTGTAAAAAACACTTTATAAACATAAATTACATTTTCCCGTTATACATAATGCAAACCATCTTGTACATACACAAACAACCCCAAAGAAAATACCCTCAACAGCGACATCCCCTTCTCACAACACCCCTCAAAAAAACATATTCCACACAATACCTCAAAAATAAAAAAACCCAAATAAAATTTATCATACATAAACTCAAAACTTTTCAACAATTTCCCCCAAGAAAAAAAAAAAATATAAACAAAGTAATATTCAAAAAAAAAAAAGCTGAAAACATTTTTCTAAAAAAAAAATATTTTCTCAGTTCAAAAAAACCTAAAGACAAAAAAATAAGGCCTTCAAAGTACCACTGAAAATTAAAAAAAAATTCATATGTCCAGGTTACAACCAAGTGCACTAGGACTAGGGGCCCATGGATTTTAAAAATTTTTTATTTTCTCTAATTCAAAATTTAAGTGTAGGGCCCTTTTTAATCGTTTTTTTATTTTTCATTGTATTTATTCTTATTTATTTTATACCCATATGGTAATCTATTTATTTATTTAAATGTAATTTAAAAATTTTTTTCCAAATACCCTATTGTAATAAACCTCTACAGAGGATTAATGGGTCACTACAATGTAACATTTGATTGGAAATAAAACCTACTACTACTACTACTACTACTATACTACTACTATACTACTACTACTACTACAAAATGTTAGCCAAGCGTGGGGCGTCACTACCCCCTTTTACCCGGGCCACTTGCAAAAAACAGCTGATTGCTCACTAGCGCTCCATCGGACTTTTTTTCTCCGATACCCCACACATTTGGGGTGAAACGTAACCGCAATTAAACAGAATCGACGGGGCGAAATGTCCCGACATTAATTGTGTTAATTTTTTCCCGGGGGGCCGCAAAAGCCTCAAATTTGAAAATTTTTTTTATTATTTAATTATTATTTTTATTTTTATTTTTTTTTTTTTTTAAGGGAAATTTTTTTTTGTCTCAATTTCAGTATGGAAAATTTAAAATTCAATGTTGCCGTATTTAAAAAAATAAAACAAAGTAATTTAAATTTTTTTGTCAAAAATGTATAATTTTAAAAGAAATATCATCGTATTTATTAGAACTGGATTCCCAAAGGGGTTGATTAATGTTTACTAGGGACAAAAAGTATAAAAAAATTTTTAACCTTGCGATAAACTGTTTTGCAGCTTCGCAGGACAATGATTTTATCTATAAATAAATTTTTCAATAAAGGCAACTTAAAAAAATTATATATTAAAATAAAGGTGTAAACGGGTCATTTTGGGGGCGTCCTTTTTTACACTTACTATGTGTGAGTTGACTTTAAATATTATAAAAATTATTATTATTATTATTATTTATTATTATTATTATTATTTTATTATTTTATTATTATTATTTCATTATTATTATTATTATTTTTTTTTGGGTTTATTTCATACAAAATTGGGTTAAAACCGGAGCAAAATGTTTTCGACTTACGTCAAGTACTTCCATGGTCCCATTACATACATTATTACTATGTCTTACTCTAACTAAAAAAATCTTTATATATTGTTTTAGAGATGTTTTCTTTTGCTGTGTAGGGCGTGGCCGATTTTTTCGTCGCCATCCAGCATTTGTCTTCGGACTATGGGGAAAAACGAAAAAACCCTGTCAGGATGGAAATGTTTGGAAATTTGAAGTAAACATTTTTAGTTTAGAAAATTTTCGAACTATTTTACACGTGTTGAGTATTACTGCTTTTGGTCTCGATGTTTTCATTTGGGGGAAGATTTGTTTTTAATGTTTTTTTTGTCGCTTCTTCGTATGATGCCGTTGCTGATAAAGAAAAGGATTGTATTTACCCTTTTTCTGTTTCCACATCTTCTTGATCTCAATTGCAAGTTCATATACTTTTCAATTTTTTTTTCCACGTGGGCTCGACGTTATGGCATATTGGGACAGCAAAGTCTATAACGGTAGTTTCTTGTTTCTTCTGGTCAATTATTATTATATCGTCTTTTGTGAGTGATGTATGTTGTGGTCTGTTATAACTGTGCGGCCGTAATATAATTCTGGAAATCTTTACACATCTAGTACTTTCTCTGTGTTGTATTAATTTTGTCAGTAGGGTTGTGTGTGTCAATAGGTATTACTTAGATTGCTAGTTTTGATGAAATGTACAGCTACTTGGTTAATGTCTGTAGAGGTAATCTGTTGACATAGTGACTGGCACCGGATATGATGTGTTCAATGTTTCACCCCTTAAACGTACATTTCTAACATTGATCGTTTACTGTCGCATCTGGTATATGTATTGTTATAATTGTTCGTCGCAATCCACTCCGTCTTGTATAGCCATCTTAAAACCTTACTGTTTCTCCAAATAGTTCCCGCATCATAATGTCTCTTGGGTTTAGGGTCTTTTCGAGAGACGTAACTCTTTGGAGCGTCAGTTTGAGGTTCTTTTGTAGATTAACATTTGTGTTCGCTAGATTGAGTGGAGTTAATGGTTTGTCAGCTAGCACCACCAGCCCTATGTAGTGTGATGGTTGCTCTTTGTAAAAATTATTTCTTAGAAGGATATTTGTTTATATAGAAGTTGTTCAGATCAATTAGCCACGTCCACCTTTTTCTCTTGGAAGTGTCACCTCTCTATAGCTGATTTAGGATGATGTATTCTTGTGTTTGGTCAGTGTAGTACGAGTAATATTTCCAACCTTTGTAGATGTACTGTCTGCTGGTCCATTAATGATTCCGATATGAATATTTCAGTACTGGTATAGCATATTATTTAATGCTGTGATCTGTTTTTACGTCTTAGTTGCGTCTTGAGGATAGACTTAGTCGTTTTTTGTATGTATCTATCAATTTTGCTTTCATTACTTTATGTTCAATTCTGGCAGCTTGTGAGAATCCTACATATTTGTATACATCGTTATCGTCCGTTATTCCAAATCCTATTTTTATCATCTAGCTGAAACTTCTTCTGCTTGCGTTACAACCCTTTTCGATATGTAGGTCGTACATTTGTTACTCCAACTCCATGCAGATATCTTGACTAATTCAAATGTAGCTATGATTAAACTGTTTATTGAGCAAATTTGATGCATAACAACTTTAGCATCATCCATGTAGAATAGGTGAGAAATTGTGTGGGGACATACAATATTATTGACCTTAAATTTTAAATCCGTATGTGATCGTTAAGCATATGCGACCCAGATGGGTTTAAGACAGACAAAAACCATTATGCACTTAATGAGTCACCTTGAAAATGCCACGTTTAATTTTATTAGATCTGTAGTTATTCTGCTGGTTTTTTATATTTAGTTTTTAGTGTTGTTCTCCATGTCTTCATTATTGTCTTCAAAAAGTTTACTATTACCGGGTTGATTTATAGACTTGTAAAATCTGAATAAGCCATGTGTGTGGTGTTGAGTCAAAGGCTTTCTTGTAGTCAATGGTAGTTTACGTGAATGTTCCTTTCTTATTGTGTGCCTGAATCATTACAGTAGAGTCGATTAATAAGTTGTTCTTACATCCCTGAGTTATTACAGCATCCTTTTTGTTCCTCGGCCAGATATTGTGTTCTTCGCAATGATTTATATACTTTATTTGTCATGCATAAAGTTCAATATTTTATATATAGTGGAGAATGTAATTGGCGATATTTACCGGGTTTTCGTTGTGTCATTATCTTTCGGTTTGAGAATAGGTTTCTCCTTCAGTAAGAATTCGGGTATTTCTTTAACTCCATTTATAAACTCGTGGAGGACATTTTCTAATTTTGATTCGTGACGTGCAGTGTATCGAATTCCTTATACCATAATTTTTGAATATATCATTACCTGGTGCTTTCCAGCTATTTGTGTAGCATGATTGTCGACTTTAATTCATCTAATGTATACCTTCGAATCTCAGCTCATCAATAGCGCTCATCTAGCCATATTTCGTCTTGGAATCCATTGGCATCCTGATGTGTGCTACCGGGTTAAATAAAATAAATAAAATAAATAAATTTTATTTAGGGTCTACCCAATCAGTTATATAAATGATTTTCAGTGGGTGGACTTTAAAGTTAATCAAAGCGAGCAAGCCCAACCCTGCAGGCCCCGAAGCAATCGACGATTGGGTTGACATCCTAGTGAGCGATAAACCAGCCAAAGATCGATATTTTAATAGGAAAATATAGCCAATCAGTGGTATGGACAGCTGCAAACACCCGCGAACAACGCCACGAATCAACAGGGCGATTCAGAACAACTCTGACAAATTATTATGTGCCTTCGTTGCTACGGACGGCTCCAAAAAGTCACCGTTTACAAAACTCCTAAGACAAGAACTAATGGACCTAAGTCCAAATTCAGAAGTTAGAAAGCTTCTGGACTTTTTTTTAGCGGGAATCGAACCCTGGTACCTCTGCATTGGAAGCAGATAGCAACCAACAACAAGACAACGAGCCACACATACTTTACCCCATATCATGTCCAAAACTCTCCTATCTCTGTCTTTTTCGAGTAGTTCCATTTCCTATTATTTTCTTCGGTACTAGATAGTTTTTGGTATAATGTTTTTCATTCTTTAAACATTGGTTTTGTTCTTTTCTAATACTACATTTTTTATATCTTTTTAATCTCTTAGCTAGAGCACTTCCTTGTCGTTTTAAGTGTATCCAAATATCGTGACTGAATTCGTAAAGTGTATGTCATCACAATTGTGTGAATCCCTTGAATCTTTCAAATACTATTTGGCAGTATCTTATCACGTTTATTAGATGCGATTTCCATTCGGTATTGTTCCAGTCGACCGATATATCTCCTCAAGTCAACGATTCTCCCAAACTAGGCGCTTTTTCCCATTTCGTATTTCTTCTTCTCCTGTTTTGTCTTTGAAGATGTAGATTTTACCTTTAAGAACAACTATCTAACACTTGATACAGCGGCACAATAAAATTGCCGCATGAACGTCTGCAACTGATTGTAGTTGTCTTGTGTGTAATATGATAAATATGTGTGTTCATTATGTGTACCGCTTCTGTCTTCATTTCTGTGAATGCTGGGTTTTAGGTACTGTATGGCTTCTGTTTTGGTTGTATCGTGCGCAAACTATGACATGGCTGATTGGATGTGGTAAAGCTAACAGTAGGATGTTCTTTAGATTGATCATGTCAGGTGTATTTTCTCAGTGCGTGATGATATCTACCCAGTTGGTTGTTTGATCGTCAATGTTCTGGGTATCTTGCTCTCTTGGTTTTTGGTTTGCATGTCTAGTGGTTACGGACGTTCTGGTAGGTCTGACGTTCTGCGTAGGTCTGGATTGTTCTGGTAGGCCTGGACGTTCTGGTAGCATCTGGATATTCTCGGTTGGTCTGGAAGTTCGGATATGTCTGGACGTTCTGGTTGGTCTGGGGAAGTGCTGGTGTTATGGTAGATTTCAAAGTTGTAGCAGGCTCATGGCAATACCGGTATTTATGGTAGTTCTAGTAGGCTCTGGTATGAAGTGGTCTTTTTCCTCGCTGTCCTCTGCTGATGTATTGCCGTTATCATCGTTGATGCGCTCGAGTTCGTCCATCACTTCGCGTGCTTTTGATTCTATTTAATTATGTCTACTAGGGAAACATTTTAATTTTTAACTATAATTCTCTTTGGTCAGTCTATTCTTTTCATCTTACTTCTAAAAATGGATATTCACGAACAAAACTCTATATGGAGCTCTTCTGTCGTAAACTATTTTAAAACAGTCTCTAAAAACGTTACCTTATAATAGCTACGCATCACAAAAATGTTCATATCTTCTGTCCATTTGATGCGCTCTCATTTTCCAGCATTGGTAGTCTGTAGTGATTTCACTACAGAAACATCCATCGTCTGTTATTTCCTATTTTCCTTATTCTTATTCTTGATATTATTATTGTTTTTATTATTATTATCATTATTATTATTATTATTATTATTATTATTATTATTATTATTATTATTATTATTATTTCTTTTATTCACCAATATGAACATTACATAATGGGTATTTAAGAACTTTCACCAGAGATTGAACACATCTCTAAGTGAAAACCTATTACATAAAAAGCTAAATATACATGGCATTAACAAAATACAATTACATTACAAGAATAACAGAAACAATTTTTTTTTTTAAAACTAAAACTTTGCGTAGTATGTGGGCGTTCCTATAATGCTGCACTTTTGAGCTCTGGATGTCCAGTGATTGCCAGAGATTGTTGGAGTTCTCTTCAAAACTTCTTCCCAATGGTCCACAAGCTCATAATAATGGGAAACAATTCTTAAACGGACATTCCACATCGTTGAATTTCTATTTGAAGGTCTCGAATCTTGTGCGTTTTTCTGCTTCCTTAGGGAATATGTTGCGTCGATGGAAAGCTACATCGGACGATCAAACATTTTGAGTCGCTTTGTTTTTAAAACAACAATGTCTGGTTTGTTGTGAAGAACCTTTCTATCAGGGACTATTAGCTCATTCCCACAATATGGTCACAGTACCATTGTCAACTACTGGTTCTGGTATATGCATGTACCTTTTGTCAGAAGGTTTCGATTGTGTAACTCTACAAATGTTCCAATGCAAATATGCCCCAAACTTTCTCATAGTCGATCAATGTATTCCGTTTTTGCCTAAGACCGGACATCCAGAAATAATGTGCTCTACGCTTTCTTCATAAGCTTACACAATAACACTTGTCATCTACGTCGAGTTTGAGAATTCTTTTTCATAACTTTTTGGTTCTTAAGGCTGGATCTGGGTGCGCCTACAATAAAGACTTTCAGTTTCACCTTTGAGATACTTTGCCCAGCCACTTATGGTTTGATCTTGGTCAATATGTGGTTGCTCCAATGCGTGTACTATATTGGACAGCAAAGGTTTAGACTTCCAGCAACTTATTAAAATCTTTCTGGATAATGTTCTTTATTTGCTTCTTGATTATTTTGACCTTGTTAGTGATGAAACATTTATCTGATTAATATCGGTTAATCCAAACCTGATTGAAATTTGTTGCCTACTTAATGACAGATTTTCTCATAGCTTTGCTGGGGACTCATGTTCTTGAACCATTATAATAATTTGTCATCTTCCCTTTCCTTCTATGTATAAACTCAAACCAATCATTGCTGTTTTGTATGACCCCTCTAGTTGAGTTTTACCTCGACCTCCATTATTCCTTAGCGATATACAGTCTTCGACGTCCGCTCGTGGACTGGTGCATTCCGTTCATTGTCAACAGTTTTCTCGTTTTTCGATCCATCTCTAATGTTCTTCTATGCTCCAATCGAATATCCCAAAGCTATAAGATATTACTGGCACAGCAAATTGACCAATTGCAATAGTTATTATTATTCGTCACGTTCCCCCCCCCCCCAATTCCACTTTCAAGTATTAATTCTTAGACGTTCGTTTGTATCTTTGCTCAATTTATCTTCATCATTGTATGCTGAACACCATTGCCTTCTCTATTCCAAGATATTTATAAGTTGAATCTGACCAATGTCCTCAATAGTGGTTATGCCTCATCAAAGTTGGCTGTTTTCACTTGCGACAATCTTCCCTCTCCATTGAATGTCGCTTCTTGCACTTCTCGATTCCAAATTCCATACAAATGTCGTCACTGAAAGTTTTGACGATATTAGTAAGATACTAAGTTCATCGTCATTTTTCGCGAATACTTCAAATCGTCCATGTACAGAAGGTGCGAGACTTTGTCTTCATTCGGCAATAATGCATACCCCAAACCTGCGTCATTGAGCCACTTGCAAAGGAGTGAAACAAGCTCAGCAAATAGAGTGGCGATAACGAATCACCCTGACATATTCCTCGTTGTATGTGAACACTACTTGATGCGATTTCTTCAGTTTCAGTTCTCTTTTCATACTTGTATTCCAATTAAGCATCAATATTTTTGCAGAAGTTGACAATAATTGGATGACCCTTATACATTTCCAATACTATTTAAAACCAACTGTGTGGCACACTATCAAATGCTTTCTTGTAATCAATCCACCCTACACTAAGATTCTTCTGTCTCTGTTTACAAATTTCCATCTAGCTTTAGCAAGCAGAAGATGATCCTTACTTCTACATAGATGTATTTACTAACAACACCTTTTGACTCCTAATGCATTACATATATTTGTAGCTAAAAACACAGGTGCATTCGTTCAGTTATATTGAACGTAAGATTTTCTACATTGTAGGTAAACAGTGATAGCGTCACTATAATTTTTTGGTTGTTCCGGTTGAGTGCTGACTCGGTAACAAAATATGTAACACCTGTGGTCAACATACTGGTGCTGTCTTCAGGATGAGCCCACGCATTATTGAGCCAAAGTTCTAAAATAGTATGAGGTGGATGTCCCAGTTGTTTTTAGCCAAAAGTTGGATAATTTGTACTGGTCCTGGTGCTTTCCAGCTAGCACTTTTCCGAAAGGGAACTAGACAAATCACACATTGTAATTCTTCACCAAAACAGATACGGGAATTAACACTAATCCAATTCTTGATGTGAATCCATTTAGCTTCGGAATTAGCTTTCTTGGAAAATCAATCCTGGGAAGATTAAACAATCATTGCTTTTGTTATCTTCCCAGATTGATTTCCAAAAAGTTTCATTTCATCTTTTGTTGGTGATTTTTTATTTCAATGTTTTGTTTTTCCAAGCTCTCTGTAGAATTTATTTCCATTTTCTGAAAAATGTTTATTTTGTCTAACGCAGGTTCTTTTCGTGTATTTCTTATTCTCTGAGCTTTGGCCTGAATCTTCTGTTAAATTGCTCTTCTACTTGAAACCGCATCTTGGGACTTGGGTATACTATACTTTTCAAAAAGTTTGCCGTTTCTTTACAGTAAGTTATACGAAAGATCTAATTTTAGTTCTTATTCATAAAACAAGGGATGGTCTTTTGCCATGAATCAATTTGTTTTTGTATTCTTATTTTCCACTTTGGTGTAATACGATTGTTTTTATAAACTGATTGTTCTTTTTTCACAAGCTGTTGTAATGATGATGGCTGTTGCCATAAACTAGAGATTAAGGCTTGTTATGTCTATTGATGCGAATTCGGCAATAATTCGGTCTAAAACAGCGCATTAGCACATTGAGATTAATTGTTCGGCTTTTTTGTTTCAATCTTATTTTAGGGAGGGGGCGTTCACGGGGCTATGAATATTTTGAATTCGTATCCATTGAGAAATAATTCGTCCTTTAAGATAGTACTTTTCTTCAGTCAAACAGGAATGCACTTCCTCTAGATTGTGTTCATTGACATGCCAATCCCCTCTATAAACCCCCTATCTGGGTGGCTAGTGTATATTTTTCTATGACGGGTGCCGGGAAAAAAGGCTTGAACCGGGAATGTCATTGTCCAGTTCGTCCCTTCTGAGTTGAGCTGTTCCCATTAATACAATCTAAACATCTTGGTTGATTACACTTAACTCGTAATCAGATATTTTCTCTTTTCCTTTCAATGGAATCTCCTTTGATTCGCTAGCATATGGCATTAAGGTCTGTCTTTATTAGATGCGTTCCGCCAAAGTTGTCGTAGGTTTGTTTCAAAATTTATGTCCCTGTTTTTTTCTTAGCACATAAAATGGCACCAAAGTAATTCGTTATATTCCTCTCTACTCCATGGTTGATGTTTTGTTGTATGATTAAGGTTATCATTATCATCAACTCATGTTCTATAAATAGGTCCAGGGGTCATTGTTGAATTGCTTCGTTATGATAGCATGGATCCATGCGTAATATATTACTTAAAAATACAGTGCATCTTTTCCCCAACTTCTTGAAATTTAAGATACCTTGATCTTCTGCACTATTGTTTCCATCACCTGAGCAAGCTGTGCATCTTGTCTTGCCTGATTCAATAAACAAAACACTTTTCCTGGTATAAAAAACTTTACAAAATTAAAATATTTAAACACAATATAAACTTTTTACAAGCTTCACTCACATGCCAACGATAGTGCAGCTAGAGCAATCCCATGACAAATGTTCTGATATCAAATCTACACAAAACCTAAAGAAATCCCAATGAAATCACTTGCTCAACAGAGCCATCCTACAGCATGCCAGGTTCAGGCAATGGTTGTCAAGTTTATTATATTATGATTATTATTTATTATTATTATTTATTAGTATTATTATTATAGATTTATTATTATTATTATTATTATTCATATTATTCTTATTATTATTCTGTTTATTCACCAATATTATGAACATTACATAATGGTAGGCCTATTTAAGGAACTTCACCAGAGATGAACCACACCTATAAGGGGAACCCCTGTTACATAAAATTAAATATACATGGCATTAACAAACTACAATAACATACAAGAAATAACAGAAACATTTTTTTACACTAAAACTTTTCGTATATGTGGGCGGTTCTTAATAATGATGCCGTTTGAAGAATGGATCAGTGATTGCCAGAGATATTGTGAGGTTGCTCTTCAAAAACTTTTCCATTGTCCCACAAGCTCCAATAATAATGGACACTCTTACAAAGGACATTCCACATTCGTTGAATTCAATTTGTAGGTCTCGATACAATGTGCGTTTTTCTGCTTCTTTAGTTACTATGTTGCGGTCATGATGGAATAGATACATCGATGATCAAACATTTTGAGTCTCTTGTTTTTAACAAACAATGTCTGGATTTGTTGTGAAGAACCTTTCTATCAGTTTTATTTGCTATTCCACAATATGTCACATACCATTGTCAACTACTTGGTCTCGGTTATGCATGTACCATTTGTCAGCAAGTTTCGATGTTGTAACTTCTACAAAATGTTCAATGCAAATATGCCCCAACTTTATCATGTCGATCAATGATATTCCGTTTGCTAAGACCGGACATCACAGAACAAAAATGTGCCTCCACGCTTTCTTCATAAAGCTTTACACAAAACGACACTTGTCTTATACGTCGAGTTTGAGAATTCTTTTTTTGTAACTTTTTGTTCTAAGGCTGGATCTTGTGCAGCTATTGTGAAGACTTTCAGCTTCACCTTTGAGATTACTTTTGCCCAGCCACTTATTGGTTTGAATCTGGTCAATTATGTGGTTGCTCCATGCGGTAATAATTGTCCATGGAAAGGTTTAGACTTCCAGCAAACTATTTAATTCTTTCTTTTTGGATAATGTTTTTATTGCTTCTAGATTATCTTGACCCTTGTTAGTGATTGGACCATTAATCTGATTAATAGTCGGTAATTACATACCTGATTGAAACGGTTGCCAACTAATGACAGATTTTTCTCATAGGCTTTGCGGACTCATGTTCTTGAAACATTTAATAAATTGTCATACTCCTTCCTTCTCATGTATAAACTCAAACAAATCATTTCTTGCTGTTTATATTGACCCATCTAGTTGAGTAATACCTCGACCTCCATTCTTGCCTTGCGATATACAGTCTTTCGACGTCCGCGCGTTGGATGGTGCATTTCGTTCATTGTTCAAACAGTTTCTCGCGTTTGTCGATCCAATCTCTTTAGTTCTTATATACTCCAATCTAATATCCAAAAGCTATAAGATAATACTGGCACAGCAAATTGACTCAATTGCAATAGTTTATTTCGTTCCTTTCAATTCATTCAAGTATTTAATCTTAGACGTCGTTTGATGCTTTGCTCAATTTATCTTTCAATCAATGTATGCTGAAACACCATTGCCTTCATTCTATTCCAAGATATTTATAAGTTGATTCTTGACCAATGTCCTCATAGTGGTATGCTCATCAAGTTGGAGTTTTCACTTGAGACAATCTTCCCTCTTTTTGAATGTCGCTTTCTTGAAATTCTCGATTCCAAATTCATACAATGACGGTCACTGAAAAGTTTTGACGATATTTTAGCTAAGACACTAAGTTATCGTCATTTTCGCGAATAATTTCAAAATCGCTCCATGTACAGAAGATGCGAGACTTTGTCTTCATTCGGCAATAGTGCATACCCCAAACCTGCGGTCATTGAGGCACTTTGTCAAAGGAAACAAGCTCATGCAAAATAGAAGTGGCGATACAACGAATTCACCTGAAATATTCCTCGTGTATGTGAACATTACTTGATACGTTTCTTCAGTATCCTTCTTATTTTCATACTTGTATTCCAATTAAGCATTTCAATTTTGCAGAAGTGACAATAATTGGATTTTATTGGACCTTATACAATTCAATACTTTTAAAATCCCAACTGTGTGGCACACATCAAAGCTTTCTTTATCAATCCAACCTACACTAAGATTTCTTCTGCCTATGTTACATTTTTCATTAAGCTTCTCAACAGACAGATGATCCTTTCTTCCATACGTATTTCTGCAACAAACATTTTTGCTCCAATGGGCATTACTATTGTAGCTTAAAAACACTTGCATTCGTTCAGTATTATGACGTTAAGATTTCATACATTGTAGGTAAACCATGTGCTAGGTCTATAATTTTTTGGTTGTTCAGTTTGTGCTGATTCGGTACCAAAACGTAACCACCTGTGGTCTAACCATACTGGGCGTCTTCAGAATGAGCTACAGCATTATTGAGCAAAGTTACAAAATAGGTTGTTTGAGTGGATGTCAGTTGTTTTAGCCCAAAAGTTGATAATTGCTGGTCTTGTGCTTTCCAGCTAGCACTTTTCCGAATGAGAACTAGACAAATCACCCACTGTAATTTCTTCCCAATTCATATCCGGAGAATAACACAACCAATTCTTGATGGGAATCATTAGCTTCTGAATTATGCTTTTGTTATCTTCCCAGATTGATTTCCAAAAATTTCTATTTCATTCTTTTGTTGGTGATTTTTTTTATTTCAATGCTTTGTTCTTCCAAGCTCTCTGTAGAATTGTCATTCCCATTTCTGAAAAACAGTTCGATTTCCGTTCCTACAATGCCCACGCTGTCTGTGTGTCTCCTTATTCCACCGATTCACTCAGAGCCCTCTTTGCCAATTGAATTCGGTTTGTTTAATCAATGTACCTATCTTCTACCTGAGCAAACCCGTCACCTAGCATTCGGAATTAGTGATATTTCACGTTATTACTTTATAGTCATAGAAGTATTCCAAGTTTTGTATATAACATGACATATTCTGTGCGCTACCACAAGTAAAGCATCATATCTTGTACATCTCTCCCCATGCATCAACAACAAGGCATAGGTCCCTTACTCGCCACTGAATCACATACTGTTGTTTTTTTGACCGCCCATTCGCATTTTCAACTTTGGTGTAATACGATGTTTTTTAAAACTAATTGTTCTTTTTCACAAGCTTGTCTGTATAACGAGGCTGTTCCATAAAAACTAGATGATTTGGGCTTGTTACGTCTATTGCGATCGCGAATTCAGAAATGATTCGGTCTAAAAAAGCATTAGCATCTAAGATTAATTGTTCTGCTTTTTGTTCAATCTTATTTAGCGAGGCGTTAACGGGAGTTTATGGGAATATTTCGAATTTGTATTCCATTGAGAAACAATTCGTCCATTAAGATGGGTACTTTTTCAGTCAAACAGGAATGCACTTGCTCTAGATGGTGTCATTAACATTCATTCCCCGCTATAATCCCTATCTGGCGGCCTATTGTCTATTTCTTCTACTGCGGGTTCTGGAAAGCTTGTACGGGAAGGTCATTTTCCAGTTCTCCCTTCTGAGTTGCGGCTGTTCCCCTTAATCGCCACTCTAATCTTGTTTGATTACACTTAACTCGTTATCAGATAGGTTTCTTTTTCATTCTCAACGATTCCTTTATGCTTAACTTATGGCATTAAGTTCTGGTCTTTTATTAGGATTGCGTTCCCGCAAAGGTTGTAGTTTGTTTCAAATTTATTGTCCCTGTTTTTCTTCACATAAAAATGGCACCAACGTTATTCGTTATATTCCTCTCTACCCATGTTGATGTTTGTTTGATATGATTAAGGTTACTCATTATCATCAACCTCATGTTCTATAATAGTTTCCAGCGGTCATTGTGAATTGCCTCGTATGATATCCGGATGCATGTAATATATTACTTAAACATACAGTTGGTCATCTTTTTCCAACTCCTTGAAATTTAAGCTACCTTGATCTCTGCACTATGTTTCCATACACCGGTAGAAAGCTGTGATCTTTGTCTTGCCTTTATAATAAACAAAACACTTTTCTAGTATAAAACTTTACATAAATACAAAGATTTCAAAACACAATAAAAAACCTTTAACAAGCCTCCACTCACCTGTGGTTCCAAAAAAAAAAAAAAAAAAAACAAACAATAGTGCAGTCAGAGACACCATGACAATGTTCTTGATATCAAAAAGTCAACACACTACCTAAAGAAATCCCCATTGAAAATCACTTGCTCAAAGAGCCATCCGGACAGCATGCCAGGTTCAGGCAATGGTGTCAAGGATTATTATTATAGTATTATTATTTTATTGGATGTATTTCATACAAACTCGGTCAAAACCGGAGTCACATATTGTACGAGAACCTTACGTCAAGTACTTCATGTGTCTATATTACATACCTACATTATTACTTTGTCTTAAGAGCCAAATGCTAGACAGGTTCAGGCGCGGCTGCAGAGTTTTTAGAAAAAAAATAACAAGCTCTACAGTTTTTGATCAAATAATTAGAAAAATTCAACCATACTCAAAATTTAATTTGAAACACGGATTTGTCATTTTTTTTTGGTCGGTTTTTTGCTTCGGAAAAAAATGATAATTTTGGAACTTGATGATGAATTTTACTGCATTGAAATAAGTAAATCCATTTTCATGACAGCGCGGTTTTAAATTTTAATTCTGAACACTGTGTGAAATTTGATAGTTTGAACCATAATTATGGTCTAATCTTTAAATTACTCAAAAAAGTTACAAAAAAGGGGCTCGAAGTACCCCAAAAAAGGGTTTGATGGCTGCACAGAGTTCCCGCGTCTTGCGTTAGGATTTCGAAAGCCGATAACGGCAGCTTTGACGTCATCACAGTCTGATTTTGCCACGTGGGTGGGGCCCTACCCCGTCAAAGCAAATGTCGAGCCCAAAGGACCCTTACCAGTGAAACTTACTTTTTTTTTAGTTATATTTTTTTCTAACATGCGACAAAACCCATAGAAAATTTTAATAAAAAGCATTGATCTGGGAAACTGGTAAAGATTGAAAACAAAAAAAACAAAAAAGGGTAGTTTTTGTTTCTGGGAAAATCTTTTTTTGAAAAGCACTGCATCCCGCTTGCTTGAGTTCATAAAAAAAAAAATTTAAACTATAAGTAATTATGTTGACATTTTTATTATCGCATGTTTTATTTGGAAGAATAAATCAGGTGACCCCGGTTTGACCGGTCCCCGTACCGTTTTCAAAAACACTTGTACCGGTGTCCAAGAAATAAAAAAAAATTACTTTTTTTGTACCGGTTTGCAATTTTAGTGAAAAGGACCTGGTTTTTTCAAAACTATCCCGTGCATAAAGAAAATGTTTTATAAAAATATGTCCTTGATAATATTTATAGAAAAAAACAATAAAAAAGTTTTTCCATTTTCCAAAAAAGATAATTCATTTTTCTGGGGGGTTTGCGATATTATTAATGATTTTGGGGGAGGGCCCGGGTGCGCTCGTGTGTGAAAACGTAAAAATCGTTAGGCCTATCATTTTGACGTCCCCTTACAAATGTGAAATTTACCAAATAGAAATAATTAAGTCTTATGTACAAATTTATATTCATTTAGGAATTTTTGAACTTTTTCGGGGAACAAAATATAAAAAAAATATGTCACTATAGTGTTTGTGCACAAACGAAAAAAAGTGACTTTTTATAAATTTTTACTTTGAATTCAATCCCAAATTTACGGAAACTTTTGAAAACATATTTTTGGTTTTATCATCTTAAAAACATGCGCACATGTGTTAAAATACTTCAATGCCAGAAAATTATACAAAAGTCGCCGAGATAGTGCATGACATGGTTTGTTCGCCGCGCGTCTTATTTACCCCCGCTGCGCGACGAAAAACTTTGTGAATATATAACCCCAAACCGCTCATATTTCCCTTTCGGCCTGTAGGTATAACAAATGTCTTGGGGATTTAGCTGTTAAGTTTTTATAAATGCTATGTTAATTTCAGGTCAATTGAACATTCTTTAGCTTTTGTCAATCGACAGCAAAAAAATGCGGGAACAAAGCTGACGCAGTTTTGCATCACAATTAATAATTTTTTTTAAAAACAGAGCGGTTTCATTGAGGGAATTTTTTTAAAAACTGAAGTGGGGCCAAACACGTAAAAAAATTGGAATTTAAAGTCGTCGGTTGTAGGGCTACTGTAGCATACACAATTTTTTGTTGTTTTTCCGTGTTAGAGAAAATTTTGGTGTTTGTTACCAACATAAAAAAAACTTGAAAAAATACAGCCAACCCTTACACCTCAAAGAAATGAGATCTAAAAAAAATCACCTCAAATCTGTTGCGTATAAGGTCCCGAGTGTAAAACCAACCGCGGCTTGCTGCGGCCCCTAACTGGCACTAGATATAATAAAGATAAATTCTTTTTATAGCACTATGACTGTATCGTTTATATCCCCCTAATAGTATCAAAAAATTCATTCCATATTATTGTTAAAAAACATGATCAAAACATTAAATTTCATGGATTAGATGATATCCAACAAACATTTTTTGGGCTTTCCCGCGTTTTCCCGCAGTCTTTTTCCCCACTTCCCCGGGCGGGACCCTTGGGGGGGCGCCCCGCTTCCCGCAGTTAACCGCACTTCCCTTAACTTTTCCCCCCACGGGACCCAGGTAAATGTTTTTTTTTTGGGATAATTTTTAATGCATTTTCTAAAATGCGTAAACTGTGTTTTTAAGATTTGTTTATACAATTGTAGCTATGGTTTTAGAACAAAAAGGAAGGTCCTAAAATCAAAAAAGTAAACGATCAGAACCCCGTCTATTTTTTTGACGGCAAAATTTTTAGACATTGAGTCAGTTATCGACCTGTACCAAAAAGACATGTTTTTTTCCCCATCTGTTACCGTATGAAATACTATTAAAACTTAATGTGAAATTCCCCCTTTCTGCCGTTGGGCGTTGATAATTTTCTTTTGCTATAAAAAACAAAATAACCCAGTAGTAAAACCCCCAGTAAAACCGTTTACTTACAAGAGTGGTAAGTGCGGGGAAAATTTTTAAAAAATTTTCAAAGGGCGAAGAGACTGTTCAAGAAAACAATAAAGACGAAGAACCATGTACTGGACATCAAACCTTTCCCAGAGAATTTTTTTTGCACCAAGTGATATACTAATTATTATTTTGAGTTTTTTAAATTATAGCAATGAGCAAAACTAAAGCAAAACTAACTAAAAGATAATAAAAATAGGTAAGGCCAAATAGTATTATAAAATTTCCCTTTTCATTTCAATTTTTTAATATTTAAGTGTTTTGGGAACATCCAAATATTTTGGTAGTTTTAATACCCCCCAAAAAAAAAATTGTAAAAAAAAAAAAAAAAAAAAGGGAGCCCAAACTCTCCTTCAAAAGTTTTCGGCTGTGAATGTGTGGGATAAGAAGTTGAGCCAAGCATTTATTCTTTCTCCCTAGTTTGCATAGAAAAAAAGTAAATCATTTTTGTGTTGAAAGCCTAACCCAACCCTTTACCATCATTTTAAAAACTGCAAATTTTAAAAAATATTTCGCTGAATACATTATTTTTTATCACAAAGTTTTAAAAGTGTGGAGGGCAGGTAGAAAAAACCCATGTTCGCTCCCCAAGTTCGGTCACGCCAAAAAAAGGTGGAAAGGGAAAAAGCAACAAAAGACGGAAAGACCGGCCCTCTTTGTCCGCGGAGGTCACTTTGTATCTCAAGGATAGATAAACTTTAGTTACCCACCCACCCCGCAAGCCGGAAGTTTTTTTGGCGTTTTACGCAAATTTTTTAACAAGAAATGGTTTTCGGATCGGGCTGATTTTTTTTTGTAGATCATGAACCCCAAAATCGGTCATCACCGGTTTTCAGATTGTAAATTTTTTGGGGGGCGGGGTTTCAGATAGCTGAAAACCCCCCAATCGGGTGGGGGTAAACAGGGTCGAGTTAGCATCGCCTAGCTTTGGGTGCGGGCGAACGCCGTCGCCCTAGATTACGTTCCAGAGAAGCCCTACAAGAATGTTTATCACACTTTAACTGCCTATCTACAAATAAAATTATATTTGACGGACATGTGTCAGAAAATTTTGTAATTTATTCAAATTTTTAATATTTAAATTTGTTAAAGTTTTTTTTGCCCAAATTTTTTGTTACAGTGTTCGGTTTTGGCCCCCCACCTCACGTAATAGTAGACTCTGCGCGACAGCGGAAGTAAAAAAACGCGCAGCCGAACAAACGATGTCATGCACTACTCGGCGACTTTGTATAATTTTTGTGCATTTAAGATTTAAAAACATTGACGTGTTTTTAAGACGATAAACCAACAAATGTTTTTCAAAATTTTTTGTAAAAAAGGGATTTAAAATCAAAATAAAATTTTATAATAAGTCACATTTTTGCGTTTTAGAAACCCAATTTAAATACTTAAACTATTTTTTAATGGGTAAATGTGGGATTCATGGAACGGTCGATTCGTCTTCTAAATAATCGACAAAATTATTGTTTAGAAAAAGGATCAAAAGGGTGAAACGTCATGCGGAAGCGTCGCGGCGCGCTCAAAAAAGGCATGTAGAACAAGGCGGGTTTTTTCGTTAGGTTTTTGGTATGTATTTTTAATTTGGCTTCCTAAAAAGTATAATTCATCTTGTTTTTTACCGCCGGGAGGGGTCCAACTTTCATAACTTGCCCGGGTTGCCGCTGCACGGATGCGAGAAGCCCTTTGCCATTTGAGTAAATTTTCATGGAAATTATAAAAATTGTTTCCCTCCAAATTATAAATGAACAAAAAAGGGAAAGAGTAAAAAAAAGTAAAAAAGTTTTCCTAGAGGGGCTCGAACCCAGTCCTCTCGCATGCAAAACAAGCCTAACCACTCGGGGCCCAAAAATGACCACGGTCAAAATGCGGTCTAGTGATATTTTACAGATCACGATAACTTGCGATAAGCGTAAACTTGTCTGACTATTTTGGACACTTTAAAGTTATAAAACTTCTGTCGATATTTTTTAGATGTAATTTAAGTCTCTTTCACAAGAGCATTATAATTATTTTTTGTCATTAAAAAAATCGGTTGGCAGTCATCGCATAAATATCCAACCGCCCCCAAAAAAAATCTCGTGGTTTGAAACGTGGCTGGTAATGCGGGTAGCCTAGGACCCCAAAGGGGGGAAAGGCAACTGTATTGGAGAGCACCGAAGCGGACGATTTTTGTTTTTGGTATCCCCCCGCAAAATTTGAAAGCGTCGGCCCTGTTCCGACTCTTACTTAATACAATAAGCATTTACAATATAGTTTGTAGATGATGTTTTTTTTCTGCTGGTCGGTCGTGGCCGATTTCCCGCCATCCTAGCATTTGCTCTTGGACTATGGGAAAACCCCGAAAAACCCTGTCAGGATGGAAGCTGTTTGAAATCTCGAAGTATATTTAGTTTAGAAATTTTCGAAATATTCTACCTGGGAGTATTACGGCTTTTGAGTCTGATGATTTCATGGGTTTAAAACAGTTGTTTTAAGCTGTCATGTAGCTTCTTCGGTAGATGCCGTTGGCTGATTAAAAATGGGGGGTTGTATTTACCCTTTTTTTCTGGTTTTCCACATTTGCAATTTTTTTT
>JAMZAV010019884.1:0-20791 GCA_024449915.1 Sweltsa coloradensis
CTCAGATTGCACATATTTCACAGAATGCACAGTTTTCACAGTTTTAGTTCGTCAGATTGCAGATTGTCTATTGCACAGATGCACAGTTGCGCATTTCAGTTTGCAGATGTCAGATTGCACAAATTGCACAGAATGCACAGTTTTCACAGTTTTAGTTTGTCAGTTTTTTTAGATTGCACATTGCACAGAATGCACAGTTTGCTAGTTTTTTGGTTTTTCAGATTATCAGATTGCTCATATTTAAAAGAAGCACATTTGCGCAATTTTGGTCGCATTTTCAGATTGCCATATTGCACAGAATGCCCCGTTTGCAGGTTTTAGTTCGTCAAATGTCAATTGCACATATTGCCACAGAATGCTCAGTTGCGCAGTTTAACGATCATCAGATTGTCAGATTGTCAGTTTTCGTCAGATTGCACAGTGCACAGTTTGCACAGTTTGAGTTCGTCCCAGATTGTCAGATTGCACATATTGCACATAATGCACAGTTTGCGCGTTTACGATCGTCCAGATGGTCAGTTTCTCATAATTGGCACATAATGCAACAGTTTTTGCGCGAGTTTAGTTCGTGCAGATTCCAGATTGCCACATAATTGGCACAGAATGCACAGTTTGCAGAGATAGTCAGTTTGTTTGTTTGTCATATTGCACATATTGACAAAATGCACAGTTTGCATAGTGTTAGTTCGTCGGAATTTGTCGCTTACACAAATTGCACAGATGCACAGTTTGCACATTTGTTCGTCAGATTGTCAGATTGCATATATGCGCAATGCACAGTTTTGCACAGAAACACATTTTGCTCAGATAATTAGTGTGTCATTATGGTTAAGATTGCCATATTGTAGGCAATTTCACCAGTTTACACGTTGTCCTGTATGTCAGATCGTCATTATGGCACAAGTTGCGGCAGAAAGCAAGTTTTGCCACAGAAATTGTCAGTTTGTATATCTTGTTCAGTTTCCTTTTTGTCAAAGTTTGCAGTTTTCGTCAGTTTTGATATTGTCTAATGTCCGATTTGTCAATAACCTTTCGTCAGTTTGCTTGTTTTAGTTTACTTTCACATTGTCCTTTTTTTTTATTTTCACTGTTTTCATTTTGGTCAATTTTGTGCTAGTTTTTCGTGAGCTTGATTATTGTAAAAATGTCAGTTTTTCAATAACAATTTTGTCAGTTTGCTTGTTTTCGTCATTTTCTTATTGTCAGTTTTCCATTTTTCACAGTTTCATTTGTGTCAAATTTGCTACTTTTCGTCAGTTTTGACATTGTAATAATGTCAGATTGTCCAATTGCATTTTGTCAGGGGTGTGTTAGTGGTTTATGTGGGGGGGGGGGGGGGCTTTTATATTTGTAAGTTCTGTCCATTTTGTCAGTTTTTTCATTTTCCATCAGTTTTGACAGTTTCATTGTCAATTTGCTAGTTTCGTCGAACTACATTATTGTCCAGCATTTCAGTTTGTACGATTACATTGTGTTTGTTTCTTAGAATCTCAGAAATACAAAAAAAAATAATTGCACAGAATGCACAGTTTACACAATTTGACAGTTTTTGTCTTTTTTTTTCAGGGATTGAACATAGTGCGCTGAAGCACAGTTTGTCATTTTGTAGATTGTTATGATGCACATATTGTCCAAAAAAAAAAAAAAAAAACAAAAAAAGAATGCTCGTTTTGCAATGTTTGTCAGTTTTTTTTAGTTTGCAGTTTGCTTGTATTGCACAGAATGCACAGTTGCGGCAATTTAGTTTCGCAGATTGTCAGTTTTGCTTGTATTGCCAGAAGGCTCAGTTGCGCAGTTTACGATGTCAGATTGTCCGTTTGTCCATATTGCACAGATGCTCAGTTGGTGCAGTTTTACGATCGTCAGATTGTCAGTTTTCTCATATTGCACAGAATTCACAGTTTTGCACAGTTTATTTCGTCAATTGTCAGATTTATCATATGCCAGAATGGCACAGTTTGCGCAGTTTTTAAGTTCGTCCCGATTGGCAATTTATCATATTGCACAGATGCACCGGTGTTAGTTTGTCAGAATGTCGATTGGTGCACATATTTGCTCAGGAATGCCCAGTTTGGCACAGTGTAAGTTTGTCAGATTGTCAGATTGCACATATTCACAAAATGCACAGTTTGCAGAGATATCAGTTGTCACATATTGGTCACAGAATGCACAGTTTGCGCAGTTTACGATCGTCAGTTGTCCGTTTGGGCTCAATTCACAGAATGCCTCAGTGGTGCAGTTTACGATCGTCAGATTGTCAGTTTTTCTTATTGCACAGAATGCAACAGTTTTGCACAGTTTAGTTGGGGCCAGAATGTCAGATTGGCACATATTACTCAGAATGCACAGTTTGCAACAGATTAAGGTTGTCATATTGTCAGATTGCACATATTGCACAAAATGCACTAGTTTGAGATGATATGTCGTTTGCACTAAAAAATAAATTCGTACAAATGCAGCTTGATTTGCCCATGTTAGTTCGTTCAGTTTTTGTTCATTTATCGAGATGTAGGTAAGTTTGATAGTTTGTCATATTGCACAATATTGCACAAGAAGGCACATTTTGCAAAGTATTAGTTCGTACAGATGTCAGATTTTAATCATATTTGCAACATAAATGCACGGATTGCACAGTTTTAGTTCGCCAGATTTGTCAAGATTGGCACATATTGTCACGAGCAAGATTCACAGTTTGCACACTAGTTTTAATTTTTTGTCAGATTGTCGAGATTCCACATATTGCGCAGAATGCACATTTTTGCATAGGTACAGTCAGACATTGCACATATCGTAATAAATGCAGCTGTTTTGCACAGTGGTTAGTTCGTCGATTTCATTTGCAACATATTAGGCACAGAATGCCCAAAGTTCCGCAATTTAAGTTCGTCAGATTGTAGTTTGCACATATTGCAGCAGAATTTCAGACCTTGGCGCAGTTGTTACGATCGTCCAGATTGTCAGTTTTTCCCTCATATTGCACAGAATGCACAGTTTACGACGCAGTTTTAGTTCTTCGCTTGTCAGATTTAAATCATATTTGCACAGAAATGCACAGTTTTGCACAGTTTTTTATTCGTCAGAATGTCAGATTTGCACTAATTGCACAGAAATGCTCAGTTTGTGCGCAGTTTTAAACATCGTCAGATTGTCATTTTTCCCATCATATTACCATAATGCACATTTTGGCGCAGTTTTAGTTCGTCCCAGATTGTCAGTTTTTGCTCATATTTGCAACGAGAATGCTCAGTTGGCGCAGTTTTACGATCATCAGATTGTCAGTTTTATCATATTGCACAGAATGCTTTCAGTTATTGCGCATTTTACGCTCATTAGATTGTCAGGATTTAATCATATGGCCCAAAGATGCAACAGTTTGTCGCAGTTTTAGTTCGTCAGAAATTGTTCAGATTTATCATATTGCACAGAATGGCACAGTTTTTTGCAGCGGGGGTGTGAGTTTTAGTGCGTCAGAATGTCAGATTGCAAACATATTTGCACAGACTGCTCAGTTGGCTGCGGACGTTTACGATCGTCAGATTGTCTAGTTTTCCCTCATTTTGCACGAGAGGGATGGGACGGGGGGGGGGTGGGGAGTTGGCGTCAGTTTTTAGTTTCGTCAGGATTGTCATTTTGGCTCATATTGCACAGATGCCAGAAATTTGGCGCGTTTTGTAGGGTTCGCAGATTGTCAGTTTGCTCATGATTGCACAGATGCTCAGTTTGCCGCAGTTTTACGGATCTTCCAGATTGTCGTTTTCTCATTATTGCCAGTTTGGGGAATGCACAGTTGGCCGCAGTTTTAGTTCGTCAGAATGTCAGATTGTCACAGAATTCACAATTTGGCGCAGTTTTAGTTCCGTCCAGGAATGTCAGATTGCACATAGTGCACGAATGCTCAGTTGGCCAGTTTACGAATCGTCAGATGTGTCAGTTTTCTCATATTGCACAGAATGCACAGTTGGCCGCAGTTTTTTAGTTCGTCAATTGTCAGTTATTGCCTCATATGCACGAAAATGCCAGATTGGCGCGAGTTTACGATCATCGATTGTCAGTATTTTTCATATTGGCACATAATGCTCAGTTGGCGCAGTTCTACGATCCAGCAAGATTGTCAAGATTTATCATAATTGCAGCAGAATCACAAGTTGGCGCAGTGTTAGTTCATCAGATTGTCAGTTTGCTCATATTGCAACAGAATGCTCGGAGATTGGCGCAGTTTAAACCGGATCATCAGATTGTCATTTTTCTCATATTGCACAGAATGCAACAGTTTGCAGCAGATTTAGTTTCGTGTATTGTCCAGGATTTTTATCATATTGCACAGAAGGACACAGTTTGGCACAGTTTTTTAGTTACGTCGAATGTCAGATTGCACATATTGCAGCAGAAATGCTCAGTTGGCGCAGTTGACGATCATCAGATTGTCAGATGTCAGTTTTCTCCCCTCAATATTGCACAGAATGATGCCACAGTTTATCAACAGTTTTAGTTCGTCAGAATTGTCAGATTGCCAATATTGCACAGAAGGCACAGTTTGCGCAGTTTTAGTCGTTTCAGATTGGTCAGATTGCACTATTGGCAACAGAATGCTCAGTTTGGCGCAGTTTACGATCGTCACGATTGTCAGTTTTTCTCGATATTGCACAGTAATGCACAGTTTTGCGCTTTTAGTTCGTGTATTGTCCGATTTATCATATTGCCACAAAGGCAAGTTTTGCACAGATTTTAGTTCGTCAGAATGTCAGATTGCACATATTTCTCAGAATGCACAGTTGGCGTCAGTTTACGATCATCAGATTCTGTCAGATTGTCAGTTTTCCTCTCTATTGCAAGAATGCACGGCAGTTTGCACATTTTTTAGTGTAGTCCAGATGTCAGATTGCACATAATTGCACAGAATGCACAGTTTTTTGCAGAGATAGTACCGTTTGAATGTTTGTTCATATTGCCATATTGAACAAAATGGCACAGTTGCATCAGTTTTAGTTTGTCAGATTTTTTAGATTGCACATATTGTACAGAATGCACAGTTTGCAAAGTGTTTTATGTTCGTCAGAAAATTGTCAGATTGCACATATTGCGCAGAATGCACAGTTTGCATAGTGTTAGTTCGTCGGATTGTCAGATTACACAAATTGCACAGAATAGACCGTTTGCACAATTTAGTTCGCGTCATATTAGTCAATTGCATATATTGCGCAGAATGCACAGTTTGCACAGAACCATTTGGCTCCAAGATAATTAGTGTGTCATAATGTAGATTGCACTTTTGTAGGCATCTCCCAGTTTACACAGTTTGTCTGTATGTCAGATCGTCATATTGGCACATGTTGCGCAGAAAGCAAAGTTCGCACGAGATTGGTCGTTTGTCAGTATATTTTCAGTTTTATTTTGTCAAGTTGCTGCTAGTTTTCCGTCAGTTTGAATATTGTAATTAATTGTCGATTTGTCAATAACATTTTCGTCAGTTTGCTTGTTTTTAGTTACTTTTTCACTTGTCTTTTTTTTTTATTTTTTCAACTGTTCATTTGGTTCAATTTGCCTAGTTTTTCGTGAGCTTGATATTGTAAACCTGTCCAGTTTTTCAATAACATTTTTGTCAGTTTGCTTGTTTTTCCCGTCATTTTCTTATTGTCATTTTTTCATTTTCACAGTTCAATATTTTGTTCCCAATTTGCTACTTTTCGTCAGTTTTGACATTGGTAAGATGTTCAAATTGTCAATTGCATTTTGTCAGGTTTAGTTTTTAGTCCATTTTTATATTTAAGTTTTGTCATGTTTGTCAGTTTTTCATTTTCCACAGAGTTTGACAGTTTCATTGTCAACAATTTGCTAGGGTTTTTCGGTCCAACTACCTATTGTCAGCATTTCAGTTTGTCGATTACATTTGTTTGTTTCTTACGAATCTCAGAATACAAATATTGCACAGAATGCACACGATTTACACAATTTTGCAGTTTGTCTTTTTTTCAGAATTGAAAATAGTTGCGCTGAATGCCAGTTTGGTCAGTTTTGGTTAGATTGTTTATGATGCACATATTGCCAGAATGCTCAGTTTGTTCACTGTTTGCATTTTTTAGTTTTGTGCAGTTTGCTTGTTATGCACAGAATGCACAGTTAGCGCAATTTAAGTTCGTAAAAAGGAAATTTTTGTCAGTTTGCCTTTGTATTGCACAGAAATGCTCATTTGGCGCAGTTTCGATCGTCGATTGTCAGTTTGCTCATATTGCACAGAAGCCTTAAGTTTGGTGCAGTTTACGGGGGATCGTCAGATTGTCAGTTTTCTCATATTGCACAGAATCACAGTTTTGCGCAGAGTTTTAAGTTCGTCAGATTGTCCCAGATTAATCATATTGCACCAGATTGCACAAAAGTTTGCACAGTTTTCGTTTGTCAGAATGGTCCAGATTGCACAATATTTGCTCGAATGCACGTTTGCACAGTTTAATGTTTGTCCGATTGTCAGATTGCACATATTGCACAAATGCCACCACAGTTTTTGGCAGAGATAGTCAAGGTTGCAACATATTCAGCAGAATGCACAGTTTGCTCAGTTATTAAGTTTTCGTCAGATTTGTCCAGTTTGCTCATATTGGGCACAGAATGCTCAGTTGGCGCAGTTTTACGATCGTCAGATTGTCGTTTGCCTCATCTTGCACAGAAATGCTCAAGTTGGGTGCCGTTTTAAAACGATCGTCAGATTGTCAGTTTTCTTTTCTCATATTTGCACAGAAATGCACAATTGCACAGTTTTAGTTTGTCAGAAATGTCATTATTGCACATATTGCTCAGGAATGCACAGTTTTGCACAGTTTTAAAGTTTTGTCAGATTGTCCAGATTGCAATTTTGCACAAAATGCAACACAGTGTTGCAGAGATAGTCAGCAACATTGCAACATATTGCACAGAAATGCACTAGTTTGCTCATTGGTTTTGTTCGTCAGATTGTCAGTTTTTTTTCTCATATTTGCACAGAATGCACAGTTTGCAACACGCTTTTAGTTTCGTCAGATTGTCCAGATTTATCATATTGCACGAGAATGCACCGGTTTGCAACAGTTTTACAGTTTGTCAGAATGTCAGATTGCACATATTGCTGGCAGAATCGTACAGTTTGCAACAAGTTTTAAGTTTTGTCAGATTGTCATCGATTGCACATATTGCACAAAATGGCACAGTTTGCAGAGATATAATCAGATTCCCTATAGCACAGAATGCACAGTTTTGCTCAGTTTTTAGTGTTCGTAGATTGGTCAGTTTGCTCATATTGCAACAGAATCACAGTTTGCGCAGTTTAACGATCGTCAGAATTGTTCAGTTTTCCATCATATTGCACAGAATGCACATTTTGGGGGGCGCAGTTTTTTAGAGTTCGTCCAGATTGTCATATTTCACAATATTGCACGAAAATGTACAGTTTGCATCAGTTTTTAGTTCGTCAATTGTCAGTTTGGCTCATATTGCACAGAATGCTCAGTTGGCGCAGTTTACGATCGTCAGATTGTCATTTTTCTCATATTGCAACAGATGGCACAGGTCTGCGCAGTTTTAGTTCGTCGATTTCAGATTTATCATGTCATATTGCCAGAATGCACGCAGTTTGCACAGTTTTAAATTCGTCAGAATGGTCCAGACTTGCAACATATTGCACAGAATGGCTCAGTTTGCGCAGTTCAGATCGTCAGATTGTCATTTTTCCCTCAGATTTGCACAGAATGCACACAGTTGGCGGCAGTTTTTAGTTCGCGTCAGATTGTCAGTTTGCTCATATTGGACAGAATGCTCAGTTGGCGCAGATTTTAGTATTCGTCAGATTGTCAGATTTATCATATTGCAACAGAATCACAGTTTTGCACCAGTTTTTAGTTCGTCCAGAAGGTCCAGATTGCACATATTGCACGAATGCTCAGTTGAGCGCAGTTTTAAACGATCGTCAAATTGTCAGTTTTGCTCAGATTGCACAGAATACACAGTTGGCCGCAGTTTAACGATCGTCAGATTGCCAATTTGCTCATAATTGCACAGAATGCACAGTGTTGGCGCAGTTTTAGTTCGTGTATTGTCAGAAAAAAAAATTTTTTTTTTTTATCATATTGCACAGAAGCACAGTTTGGCCAATTTTAGTTCGTCAGAATGTCAGAATTGCTCATATTGCACAGAATGCACAATTTGGCAGAGTTTGCAGTTAGTCAGATTGTCAGATGCTACTATTGCACAGAATGCACCAGTTACAAAGTTTTTGTTCATCAGAAATGTCAGTTTGCACATATTGCACAGATACACAGTTTTGCAGAGATAGTCCAGTTGCACATATCGTACAAACGCACTGTTTTGCCCAGTGTTTATTCGTCATTGCCAAGTTTTGCACATATTGCACAGAATGCACTGTTTGCAAGTTTTACACACACGGTCCGTCCAGATATTGCAGTTGCCAAATTGCACAAATGCACATGTTTTTTACAGTTTTAAGTTCGCAGATTGTCAGTTTGCTCATATTGCACAAAATGCACAGTTGGTGCAGTTTTAGTTCTTTAGATTTTCAGTTTGCTCAAATTGCACATATTGCACAGTTTGCAGAGATAGTCGTTGCACATATTGAACAGAATCCACAGTTGCTCAGTTTTAGTTCGTCGATTTGTCGTTTGCCCTCATATTGCACAGAATGCTCTTTGGCGCAGTTACGATCGGCAGGATTGTCAGTTTTTTCTCATATTGCACAGAAATCTATGCCCAGTTTGCGCGTTTACGATCGTCAGATTGTCAGCTTGCCTCATATTGCCCAGAATGCACACTTTGCGCAGTTTTTAGTTCGTCAGATTGTCAGATTGCACATATTGCACTGAATGACAGTTTGCTCAGTTTTAGTTTCGTCATATTGTCAGTTTGCCTTGTATTAGCACAGAATGCCAGTTAGCGCAATTTAATTTTTGTCATTATTGTCATTTTCCTCATATTGCACATAATGCTCAGTTTGGCGCAGTTTACGATCGTCAGATTGTTCAGTTTTTCTCATATTGCACAGAATGCACAGTTTGGCGCAGTTTTAGTTTCGTCAGATTGTCATATTTATAATATTGCACAGAATGCACAGTTTGCACAGTTTTAATTCGTCAGATGTCATATTGCACATATTGCACAGAAATGCTCAGTGGCGCAGTTTACGATCGTCAATTTGTCAGTTTTTCTCATATTTCACAGAATGGCACAGTTGGCGCAGCAGTTTTAAAAAAAAGTTCGTCAGATAGTCAGTTTGGCTTCATATTGCACAGAATGATCAGTTGGCGCAGTTTACGATCATCAGATGCAGTTGCTCATATTGCACAGAATGCTCAGTTGGCGCAGTTTACGATCATCAGATTGTCATTTTTCAATTGCACAGAATTGCACAGTTTTGCGCAGTTTTTAGTTCGTCAGATTGTCAGATTATCATATTGCACAGAATGCAACAGTTTGCCAGTTTAAGTTTTCGTACAGATTGTCCGATTGCACATATTGCACAGAATGCTCAGTTGGCGCAGTATAACATCGTCAGATTCGGCATGTTTTTCCTCATATTGATCAGAATGCAACAGTTTTGCGGCAGTTTTAGTTCGTGTATTGTCCAGATTTATCATATTGCACCAGAATGCACAGTTTGCGTTGCGCAGATTTAGTTCGTCAGATGTCAGATTGCTCATATTGCAAATGCACAGTTTGCAGAGTTTTTAGTTCATCATATTGTCGTTTGCACATATGCACCGAATCACAGTTTGCAGAGATGTCAGTTTGCCACATATCGTACAAAACGCACCGTTTGCCCCAGTGGTTAGGTCGTCAGTTTGCCAGTTTGCACATATTGCAACAGAATGCACCTGTTTGCAAGTTTTTAAGGTCCGTCAGATTGTCATATTGCCACAATTGCACAGATGCACTTTTTTGTAACAGTTTTAGTTCGTCAGATTGTCAGATTGCCATATTGCACAAATGCACAGTTTTGCACAGTTTAAAATTTTTGTCCAGATTGTCAGATTGCTTCATATTGCACAGAATGCACTGTTTGCGCACATTAGTTCGTCAGATGGTCAGATTTATCATATTGCACAGAATGCACAGTTTGTACGTTTTATTCGTCAGATTGTCAGTTTGGCAGAATATTGCACAAAATTGCACAGTTGGTGCAGTTTTAAGTTCGTAATATTTTCAGATTTCGCATATTGCACAGAATGCACAAGTTTGCGCAGATTTGTTTCGTCAAGATTGTCCAGATTGCTCATATTGCACAGAATGCCCAGTTTGAAGAGTTTCAGTTAGTCAGATTTTCAGAATGCACATATTGCACAGATGCACGGGGAAAGTTTACAAATTTTAGTTCTCAGAATTCAGATTGCAATTATTGCTCAGAATGCAACAGTTTGCACAGTTTTTAAGTTTTGTCAGATTGTCAGTTTGCCATATTGCCAGATACCAGTTTGCAGAGATAGTCAGTTCACATATCGTACAAAAACGCACCTGTTGCCCAGTGTTAGTTTGTCGTCAGTTGCCAGTTTTGCACATTTGCACAGAATGCACTGTTTTGCAGTTTTAGGTCCGTCAAGATTGTCAGATTGCACAAATTGCAACATAGTGCACTATTTGTACAGTTTTAGTTCGTCAGATTGTAGATTTTGCCATATTGCACAGAATACACAGTTTTGCAGAGATAGTCCCAGTTGCACATATCGTACAAACGCACTGTTTGCCCAGTGTTAGTTCGTCAGTTTTGCCAGTTTGCACATAGTGCACAGAATGCTCAGTTGGCGCAGTTTAACGATCGTCAGATTGTCAGATTTATATATGCACAGAATGCACATGTTTGCGCATTTTCGTCGTCAGATTGTCAGATTTATCATATTGGGCACAGAATGCACATTTGCACAGTTTTTAGTTCAGTCAGAATGTCAGATTGGCACATATGCAACAGACTGCTCAGTTTGCGCAGTTTACGATCGTCAAATTGTCAGTTTTCTCATATGCACAGACGCTCAGTTGGCGCAGTTTTAGTTCGTCAGATTGTCAGTGTTTGCTCATTATTGCCAGAATGCTCAGTTGGGCGCAGTTTACGATATCAGATTGTCCAGTTTGCTCTATTGCACAAATCTCAGTTGGGCGCATTTGACGATCATCAGATTGTCAATTTTATCATAATTGCACAGAATGACAGTTTTGCGCAGTGTTAGTTTCGTCAGGTTGTCAGTTTGCTCATATTGCACAGAATGCCGCACTGGCGCAGTTTTACGATCTCAGATTGTCAGTTTGCTCATATTGCCCAGAATGCCAGTTTGCGCAGTTTAGTTCGTCAGATTGTCAGAGTTTATCATATTTGCCACAGAAGGCACGGGTTTTGCACAGTTTAAGTTCGTCCAGAATGTTCGATTGCACATATTGCACAATGCTCAGTTGACCTCAGTTTACGATCATCAGATTGTCATTTTTCTCATATTGCCACAGAAAATGCACAGTGTTGGCGCAAGTTTTTTAGTTCGTTCAGATTGTCAGTTTGCTCATATTGCACAGAATGCTCAGTTTGGCGCGTTTAACGAATATCAGATTGTCAGATTTTATTCATATTGCACAGAAAGCACAGTTTGCGCAGTTTTAGTTCGTGTATTGTCAGATTTATCATATGCACATAATGCACAGTTTGCACAAGTTTTTAGTTCGTCAGAATGTCAGATTGCACTATTGCCAGAATTGCAACCAGTTTTGCACAGTTTTTAGTTTGTCCAGAATGTCAGATTGCGCATATTTGCAGCAGAATGCTGCAACAGTTTTCCAAAGTTTTTAAGTTCAATCAGTTGTCCCCGTTTGCACATATTGCACGAATACCTAGTTTGCAGAGCAATAGTCAGTTGCACAATCGTACAAAACGCACCTGTTTGCCCAGTGTTTAGTTCGTCAGTTTTGCCAGTTTGCACATATTTGCACAGAATGCCACTGTTTGCAAGTTTAGGTCGTCAGATTGTCAGATTTGAACAAATTGGCACAGAATGCACTGTTTTGTACATTTTTAGTTCGTCATATTGTCATTTTTGCTCATATTGCACAAAATGCCCAAAGTTGGTGCAGTTTTAGTTTTCGTTAGATTTTCAGTTTTGCTCATTTGCACAGTAATCACATTTGCGCAGATTTTAGTTCGGTCAGATTGTCAGATTGCTCTATGCACCGAATGCACAGTTTTGCAGAGTTTTTAGTTAGTCAGATTGTCATGTTGCTCCATATTTGCACAGAATGCACAGTTTGCACAGTTTTCAGTTTCGCCATATTGTCAGATTGCACATATTGGGCACAGTTGCACAGTTTGCACAGTTTAATTTTGTCAGTATTGTCCCAGATTGCTCATATTGCAACAGAATTGCACAAAAGTTTTTTTTTGTTTTTGCGCAGATTTAGGTTCGTCAGAGTGTCCAGATTGCTCATATTGCACAAATGCACAGTTTTGCAGAGTTTCATTAGTTCAATTGGGCAGATTGCACATATTGCACAGAATGCACAGTTTACAAAATTTAGTTCATCAGAATGTCAGATTGCAATTATTGCTCAGAATGCACAGTTTGCACAGTTAAGTTTGTCAGATTGTCAGTTTGCACATATTGACAGATACACAGTTGTGCGAGATGTCAGTTTGCACATATCGTACAAACGCACTGTTTTGCACCAGTGTTAGTGTCGTCAGTTGCCAGTTTGCACAATATTGCACAGAATGCACTGTTGCAAGTTTTAGGTCTCAGATTGTCCAGATTGCACAAATTGCACAGAATGCACTATTTGTACAGTTTAGTTCGTTAAGATTGTCAGTTTGCTCATATTGCACAAAATGCACCAGTTGGTGGCAGTGTTTAGAGTTCGTTAGATTGTCAGTTTGCTCATATTGCACAGTATGCACAGTTTGCGCAGATTGTAGTTATCGTCAGATTGGGGGGGGGGGGGGGGGGGGGGACCATATATTGCACAGAATGCACAGTTTTTGCAGAGTTTCAGTTCGACAGATGTTGTCAGATTGCACATATTGCACGAAAAACCACATTTTGCTCAGATAATTAGTGTGTCATTAGGTTAGATTGCCACATATTGTAGCCAATTAACGTTTACACAGTTTTGTCTGTATGTCAGATTGTCAGATTGCTTCATATTGCACAGAATGCACAGTTTTTTTGCGCAGATTTAGTTTCGTCAGATTGTCAGTTGTCATATTGCACAATGCACAGTTTTGCAGAGTTTTCAGTTAGTCAGATTGTCAGATTGCACATATTTGCACAGAAATGCACAGTTTACAAGTTTTAGTTCATCCGATTGTCAGATTGCAATTTATTGCTCCAGAATTGCACAGTTTTGCACAGTTTAAGTTTGTCAGATTGCAGTTTGCACATATTGCACAGAATTACACAGTTTGCAGAGATAGTCCAGTTGCACATATCGTACAAAACGCAATGTTTGCCCAGTGTTAGTTCCGTCAGTTGCCAGTTTGCTCATATTGCACAGAATGCACTTTTTGCAAGTTTTAGGTCGTCAGATTTGTCAGATTGCAACAAATTGCACATAATGCACTGTTTGTAAGTTTTAGTTCGTCAGATTTGTCAGTTTGCTCATATTTTGCACAAAAATGCACAGTTGGTGCGTTTTAGTTCGTTAGATTTTCATTTTGCTCATATTGCACGTATGCACAGTTTTGCGCAGATTTAGTTCGTCAATTGTCAGATTGCTCATATTGTCACAGAATGCCAAGTTTGCGGAGTTTCAGTTAGTCAGATTGTCCAGATTGCACCTATTGCACTCAAGCATGGACGATAAAGGGGTAGGTAGATTGCACAGATGCACAGTTTTTGAGTTTGCAAATGTCAGATGCTCATATTGCCAACAGAAATGCACAGTTTTGCACAGTTTCAGTTCGCCAGATTGTCAGATTGCACATATTGCACAGAATGCACAGTTTACAAAGTTTTAGTTCATCAGATTGTCAGATTGCAATTATTGCTCAAATGCACAGTGTGCACAGTTTAAGTTTTGTCAGATTGGTCAGTTTGACATATTGGCACAGAATACACAGGTTTGCAGAGATAGTAAGTTGCACATATCGTACAAACGCACTGTTTGCACAGTGTTAGTTCGTCATTGCCAGTTTGCCAAATTGCACATAATGCAACTGTTTTGTAACAGTATTAGTTCAGTCAGATTGTCCAGTTTGCTCATATTGCACAAAATGCACATTTGGTGCAGTTTTAGTTCGTTAGATTTTCAGTTTGCTCATATTACACAGTATGCACAGTTTGCGCAGATGTAGTTCGTCAGATGTCAGATTGTTCATATTGCAAAGAATGCCAGTTTGCAGAGTTTTCAGTTAGTCAGATTGTCAGATTGCACATATTGCAACAGATGCACAGTTGCAACAGTTTTAAGTTTTTCAGAATGTCAGATTGCACATATTACTCAGAATGTACAGTTTGCACAGTTTAAGTTTGTCAGATTGTCGATTGCCATATTTGCACAAAATTTCACAGTTTGCAGAGAATAGTCCAGTTGCACATTTCGTACAAAATGCACAGTTGGTGCAGTTTTAGTTCTTTAGATTTTCAGTTTGCTCATATTGCACATAATGCACAGTTTGCGCAGATTTTAGTTCGTTCAGATTGCGTCATATTGCACAGAATGCAACAGTTTGCGAGTTTCAGTTTAGTCAGATTGTCAATTGCACATATTGCACAAATGCACCAGTTTTGCCACAGTTTAATTTTGTCAAAATTGTTAGATTGCTCATTTTGCACAGAATGTACAGATTGCACAGTTTTAAGTTCGCCAGATTGTCAGATTGCACATATTCACAGAAAACACATTTGCTCAGATAATTGTGTGTCATTATGTTACTTGCACATATTGTGGCAATTAACAGTTTACACAGTTTGTCTGTATGTCAGATTGTCAGATTGTCTCATATTGCACAGAATGAACAGATTTTGCGCAGTTTTAGTTCGTCAGATTGTCAGATTTGTCATATTGCACAGTATGCACAGTTGGCAAGTTTAAGTTGTCAGATTGTACGTTTGCCCATATTGCACAGAATACCAGTTTGCAGGATAGTCAGTGCACATATCGTACAACGCAATGTTTTGCCAGTGTTATTCGTCAGTTTGCCAGTTTGCACATATTGCACGAATGCAACTGTTTGCAAGTTTTAGGTCGTCAGATGTCAGAATTGCCACAAATTGCACAGAATGCCACTGTTTGTAAGTTTTAGTTCGTCAGTTTTGTCAGTTGGCTCATATTGGCAACAAAATGCACGTTGGTCAGTTTTTAGTTCGTTAGCTTTTCATTTTGCTCATATTGCACAGTATGCCAGTTTGCACAGTTTAATTTTTGTCAGATTGTCAGATTGCTCTATTCACAGAATGCACAGTTTTGCGCAGATTTTTAGTTCGTCAGATTGTCAGATTGCTCATATTGACATAATGCACGTTTACAAAGTTTTAGTTCATCAGCATTGTCAGATGCAATTATTGCTCAGAATGCCACAGTGTGCACAAGTTTTAAAAGTTTGGTCAGTTGTCAGTTTGCCATATTGGCACAGATACACAGTTTGCAGGATAGTAATTTGCACATATCGTTCAAGAACGCCTGTTTGCCCAGTTTTACGTTCGTCCAGTTGCCAGTTTGCACAAATTGCACATAATGCACTGTTTGTAACAGGTATTAAGTTCGTAGATGTCGTTTGCTCATATTGCAGCAAAATTCACAGTTGGTGCAGTTTTAGTTCGTTAGATTTTCCAGTTTGCTCATATTACACAGTATGCACAGTTTTGCGCAGATTTTAGTTCGTCAGATTTTCAGATTTGTTCTCATATTGCAAGAATGCATAGTTTGCAGAGTTTTTCGTTAGTCAGATTGTCATGTTTTGCACATTTCACAGAATTCAGTCAAGTGTTGGCACAGTTTATTTTGTTGATTGTCAGATTGCCATATTTGCACAGAATCACAGTTTTTGCAGAGTTTTCAGTTAGTCGATTGTCCAGATTGCACATATTGCACAGATTGCACAGTTTGCACAGTTTTAGTTTGTCAGAATGTCCAAGATTGGCACATATTACTCAGAATGTACAGTTTGCAACAGTTTAGTTTGTCATATTTGTCAGATTGCACAATTGCACAAATGCACAGATTGCAGAGATTAGTCAGTTGCACATATCGTACAAAATGCACAGTTTGCCCGTGGTTAGTTTCGTCAGTTGTCAGTTTCACATATTTGCACAGAATGCACAGTTTGCACAGATTTCCGAGTTCGCCGATTGTCCAGATTGCACATATTGCACAGAATGCACAGTTTGCGACAGTTTTAATGTATTGTCAGAATTGTCAGATTTCCCACATATTGCGCAGAATCACAGTTTGCAGAGTTAGTCAGTTGCACTAATCGAAAAATGCACTGTTTGCATAGTGTTAGTTTTCGTCAGATTGTTCAATTTGCACATATTGCACAGAATGCACAGTTTTCTCAGTTTTAGTTCGTCAGATTGTCCAGTTTGTCTTGTATTGCACAGAATGCCACAAGTTAGCGCAATTTAAGTCGTCAGATTGTCAGTTTTTGCTCCATATTGCACAGAATGTCAGTTGCGCAGTTTACGATCGTCAGATTGTCAGTTTTCTCATATTGCACCGAATGCACAGTTTGCGCAGTTTTAGTTTCGTCAGCTTGTCAGATTTATCAATATAACACAGAATGCACAGTTTGCACAAGTTTTAGTTCGTCAGAATGTCAGATTGCCCATATTGCACAGAATGCACAGTTTGCAGAGATGTCAGTTTGTTTGTTGTCATATTGCACATATTGAACAAAATGCACAGTTTTACAGTTTTTTTAGTTTGTCAGATTTTTTTTAGATGCACATATTGCACAGAATGCACAGTTTTGCAAAGTTTTAGTTCGTCAGATTGGTCAGATTGCACCTATTTGCGCAGAATGCAACAGTTTGCATAGTGGTTTAGTTCGTCGGATTGTCAGATTACCACCATTGGCGTGGGCGAACTACTAAGAGTGAGCGGTGCTACAATATTTTACTACAACCCACCCCCTACTTTCGTGGGCAACAAGGGGGTCGGGGGCGTGCCCCCAGTTTAGCCCCGCAGGGAATTTTGGTCAATTTTGATGATCCTAGAATGGATTTGGTGCGTTTTTACCAGCAATTAATATGATTTTTATATGTTGATAGCCTCATTTTTATGTAATGAAATTTTAATGAAATGGTTTGAATTTTTTTTTTGTTGAACTCATAAATTTATCATTTTTTAGCCCTTCCACAGTTTAGCCTGCGGGGAATTTTTTCAATTTTGGTCATCCTAGAATGGATTTGGTGCGTTTTACCAGCAATTAATATGATTTATAGATGTTGAAGCTCTTTTTTATGTACTAATGAAATTTTAATGAAATCGCTGATTTTTTTTTTTTAACTCATAAAGCCAACGGTTTGTTATTCTTTTTGTAAACCCCAGATTAGCCCCGCAGGGAAATATTTTTTTTTTTTGGTGATCCTAGAATGGATTTGGTGCTTTTTACCGGCAATTAATGTGATTAATTAGACGAGTAAGCAAAGCGAATGAGGATTACTATTCAAGAAAAACGGTGCTTATTCTGTGACTCTGTGCGTGTGTGTGCTAGTGTGAACTATAAAAATCAGCCGAATCGCTGAACAGATTGCGCTTATGTTTTAATTGTTGAACTCATAAAGCCAAGGGTTTTGTGTTATTCCTCTTCGCCTCCTCTTTAGCGGCATAGCCCCAGAATTTGGAAAAATACACATTACGAAAGTAATCATTGAAGAATTTAGTCCTACAAGAGGAATCCGGGGGCCTTCCCATTTAAAAAGAAATTGTATGCCTAAATCGTTAGATAATCTGTGCATTTTGGAAATAAATTTGGTTTTTTTTCTTTTTCCCTCCGTTTATTGGCAGAGCCATTATTTGGGATTTAGGAAAACTACTGAAATGCATAATAATGAAAACTAGGGGCTCCTGGGTTTGCCCCGGGAAATGATTATTTAAGGTTATTTGGTACAAATCTGTGAGTTTTGAAGAAACACTTTGTTTGCAATATTTGAAGAGAAAAGATACGATTTTGTTCTTTTACGGGCAAACTTACTGTCTCGATTTCATGAAATCAATGCATTTTTATCTAGAAAAAAAGTACTGGAAATACTTCAATTCAAATAGGTCCAAGGATGTTCTTCTTATTGCATTCACGACGTCGATAATCCTGCTTCATATAATAAGACGGTATTTAAAAATTAAAACAGAAAACTCGAAAATGTTTCTAGACTTCCTCCATGCCACCAGTTGTATTTAATTTATAAATTCCTCAAATCAATCCATTCAATCAAATGAAATAAGTTATGGTATGACGAAGTGTCTATTCATTTAGCAGATTGTTGAATTGCTACCTGTTATTAGTTGAGTTTAAGAACTACTGGATGAATATCCACCATGCATGTTGTCTGCACTTTACAAAAAATCATGATTCATGACAAACTTTTACAACAGTCCAGTAACACTCTAAGGAAGTAAAGAGCTGTAGCCATACCAATTCAGTAGGTGTGATTATAACAATTAAAATAGTCATATATAGTTAATAAAAAAAATTATGTTTTTATTAAAAAGTAAGGGGGGGGTGGGTCCCTGGGGGACCACCCACCCCTTTTGGTATCGGTGCCTGGGCTCCGATTTGGTATGTTCGCCACGCCACTGGATTACACAAAATTGCACAGAATGCACAGTTTGCTCAGTTTTAGTTCGTCAGATTGTCAGTTTGCTTGTATTGCTCAGAATGCACAGTTAGCGCAATTTAAGTTCGTCAGATTGTCAGTTTATCATATTGCACAGAATGCACAGTTTGCACAGTTTTTTGGGCAGAATGTCAGATTGCACATATTGCCACAGAATGCTCAGTTTTCGCAGTTTACGATCGCAAATGTCATTTTCTCATATTGCACAGAATGCACCCGTTGGGGCGTTTTTGTTCGTAGATAGCAGTTTTCTCATATTGCACAGAATCTAGTTTGGGGCAGTTTTCGATCATCAGAAATTTTCGTTTGCTCATATTGCACAGAATGCTCAGTTGGCGCAGTTTACGATCATCAGATTGTCATTTTTCTCTATTGCACAGAATGCTCATTGGCGCAGTTTTCGATCATCAATGGGCGTTTTCAATTGCCAGAATCCAGTTTGCACAGTTTTTGTTCGCCAGATTGTCAGATTTATCATTTGCACAGAATGCTCAGTTGGCGCAGTTTACGATCATCAGATTGTCAGATTTATCATATTGCACAGGGAAAGCTGTTGGCGCAGTTTACGATCATCAGATTGAGATTTATATATCACAGAATGCAAGTTTGCGCAGTTTTTTGTTCTCAATTGTCAGATTTTTCATTTCACAGAATCACAGTTTGCACAGTTTTAAATTCGTCAGAATGTCCCGATTGCACATATGCACAGAAAGCTCATTTTGGGGCCCGTTTACGATCGTCAGATTGTCATTTTCTCTATTTTCACAGAATGACAGTTGGGGCAGTTTTTAGTTCGTCAGATTGTCAGTTTGCTCATATTTCACAGAAAGCCAGTTTGGGGCAGTTTACGATCGTCAATGGCAGTTTTCTCATATTGCACAGAATGCACAGTTTGCGCTTTTAGTTTGTGTATTGTCAGATTTTCAATTGCCAAAGCACAGTTTGCACGTTTTAGTTCGCCAATTGTCAGATGACATATTGCACAGAATGAAAATTTTTCACAGTTTAATTTTGTCAGATTGCAGATTGCTCTATTTCACAAATGCACAGTTTGCGCAGATTCAGTTTTTGTCAGATTGTCAGATTGCCATATTTGCCAGAATGCACGTTTGCAGAGTTTTTTAGTTAGTCAGATTGCAGATTGACATATTGCACAGAATGCACAGTTTACAAAGTTTTAGTTCATCAGATTGTCAGTTTGCACAATTGCACGAATACACAGTTTTGCAGGATAGTCAGTTTCACATATCGTACAAAAACCCCTGTTTTGCCCATGTTAGTTCGTCGTTTCCGTTTTTCACAATTGCACGAAAGCATGTTTGCAAGTTTTAGGGGTCAATTGTCAGATTTTGGGACAAATTGCACAGAAAGCACAGTTTGTACAGTTTTAGTTCGTCAGATTGTCAGTTTGTCATTTGCAAAATGCACAATTGGTGCTTTTTGTTTGTTAGATTTTCAGTTTGTCAATTGCCAGTATGCACAGTTTTCGCAATTTAGTTTTCAGATTGTCAATTCTCATATTGCACAGAATGCACAGCTTGCAGAGGTTTTATTAGTCAGATTTTTCAGATTGCACATATTGCACAGAATGCACAGTTTGCAGAGTTTCAGTTTGTCAATTTTCGATTGCCATATTGCCAGAATCACTGTTTTTCAATTTTTGGTCGTCAGATTTCAGATGCACAAATTGCAAGAAGCACTGTTTTTTACTTTTATCGTCAGATTGTCAGTTTGCTCATATTTCACAAAATGCACAGTTGGTGCAGTTTTTTTGTTTTGTTGATTTTCAGTTTGCTCAAGCACAGTATGCACAGTTGCGCAATTTGTTCGTCAGATTTTCAATGCCAATTGGGACAATGCAAGTTTGCACATTTAAATTTTGTCGATTGTCAATTGCTCATATTGCCAAATGCACGTTTTTTCGCAGATTTAGTTCGTCGATTGTCAGATTGCTCATATTTCACAGAATGCCAGTTTTTTAAGTTTCATTTTGTCAGATTGTCGAATGCACA
>JAMZAV010019885.1:0-12561 GCA_024449915.1 Sweltsa coloradensis
GAGCTAAGTAGCGTGCGCGGGCCAGACTCCGGGTCACACTTGGTCACGTGGAATACCAAATAGCACAGAGAATGTGTGCGCTTATGGGCCATCAGCGGCAAAGTGATGGCAAAGTTTTTCGTTGATGGGCCGCCTATGGCCCATAAGCACACAACCGACAGGCGGCGAACAGTAGGCGGCCCGCCTATGGCCCATAAGCACACAACCGACAGGCGGCGAACAGTAGGCATACACTGAGAGAACTGTAATGTTGATAAAACAAATAACTTTTTGTTGAGCTTTTTTTACTCAATTACGTTTATTATGTCTGCAATAACGTTTTCTAAACTAGGAAACGCTCAGTTGGACGCGTTGATAAGCGAGCACGTGCTATAGCTAGACCCACATTGCACATAAAATTAATGGCGTTTGCGTTTCCAATATTATTTATTATTGCCAAGTTATTTGGGTAGACCCGTGTGTAAAAACCTTTACTTTGTGGATAAAATCCACCGCCATCTAGAGGACCTTGGCTCCTTGGTAAAACTATTTAAACTCTTTGGTGACAAATAATAGACTGCTTTCTCGAAAGTATTTTGATTACATCTAGGTGGCAGTGTATTAGATAGAAACTTCGCGCGTCTTTTCGTTGCCATGGCAACGTTACTTTTGTTATAATGTAATTTCCATCTACACTACTTATCGGATCAAAATGATATTTACATATTCTTGACCGGACGGACATTCTAAATGATTTGGCTATCTCAGATTTTGTCGCCGGTTAGTTTGAAAAAAAACTTTCGATTAACTTAAATGTAACTTTTTGAACGATTTTGCCACAAAACTAATGGCATTCAATCGAGAACAAAGCTTGCGGATGGTCAAAATTTCAACTCGATCCGAGCCTCCGTTCGAAGGTTATCGCGAGACATACAAACAAACAAAAAAAAAACAAAAAAACAAAACAAAAAAACAAAAAAACAAAACATAAAAACAAACAAAACCAGTGACTAATTTTTCCGGCAGAGTCAAATGGAAACGCTCGCTTCGCTCGCTTAACTAAAGATCAATAGTTTGTATTGTCGCCCGAACATTAATGGTTTGTTGATTTCCTTTCATTTATGTTAACTTCAGATTTGACGACGAAACCATACGTATTATACTTGCTGTTGTCATGACACAAGTAAAGTTTGTGATAATACTATTACGCGTGGCCAGCGACTCTAATGTCGCCACTTGTAAGATATGACCCGTCATCTCGCGTGTGTAAGTTGCAAGGCGTGCATGGTCACGGGTGATCTGCCTCTCTGCCTCTGTGTCACTGTTGTGAAATGCGTGTGTTGTGCTGGGCCATTAGTTTTTATCTAGACTCGATGCGGTCGCAATGATATGCAAGTGATAGACGAATCTAGCTCGAAGAACTTACACTGTGGAACTAACTAAGTGTACAAGGCGGACGTGTTTCGGTTTTGAGTGTCAGTATAAATTGAATATTACTAGGAAAACTCTAAAGTCCCGCCGCGTTGATGGATGAGCTTTTTATAAAGTTTTTGGACTGCGTGGGATATCTTTACTTTTGCGAGTGCTTTGTTGCTTTGTTTTGCTGCCCACGCATTGTAGGTCATTGTTGTCAAGTTTCTATTGTTACTTGTCAATTTGTTATTATTTACCATTAAAAACTTATATTAAAAGCTTTATTTCTATGGATTCTGGGTAACTTTGTCAAAATTTTTCTTTCAAAAGGTACTTTATCACCATAACCTTAATGTCCATGTATAATATGAACGTTGAAGCCCCACCCGTTTGGTCAGAATTGGCCCAAATGGCACGAAAATATCGCATTAAAATCAAAAAAACTTATATTAATAGCTTTATTTCTATGAATTCCGGCTAACTTTTTCAACTTTTTCTTTCAAAAGGTACTACATCACCATAACCTTAATGTCCATGTATAATATGACCGTTTTAGCCCCACCCGTTTGGTCAGAATCGGCCCAAATGTCACGAAAATATCGCACTAAAAATCGAAAAAAATCGTAAAAGTACGATATTCATGAGAAATATTTCTTCGATTGTACCCAAAAACAATACACCTCTAAGTTCAGAGATTTCGAAGGTCCCTCAAATTTTCATCAAGATCGGATATGCCGTTTGCCTGGTAGAGAATTACAAACAGACAGAAAAACAAACAAACAAAAGAACAAAAAAACAAAAAAAAAACACCCGGACCCTTAAATTTTTTTGGGGGTCAGTAAAATTGAAGTCTTCGGTTTTCGTCACCCAAATTTAATTTTAGTTAAAAATGGTTTAACAAAAGGGCAATAGGTACGCGGGGTCTCAATCTCTTTCATATCAAACGTCAGGGGTTATTTTCTGTTTTATTCTTGGGACCAAGTTTATTAATTTGACAGTGCGGGTTACCTAGAGATAGTCACAAGACGGTGGTGTTTTATGTATGATGTTTTAAATGGTTTTTAATGAAATTTAAAAGTGCGTTTTTAAAACTGAAAAATTCAGTGCATTGGATAAAAAAGGGTTTTTTAAAGGAAATTTTGCAGTCTGGGAAATCTAAAACCCCTACAAATTTTTTTCTATCCCAAGCGCCCTTATGATTTACGCGGGTTTTTAAAACCAAACTCCGGGACGGGGAAAGGGTTAGTGTTCCGGATAAGAATTTTCCAAATTAACGTAAACAGGAAAACATTTACTAAACTTTTATTAAATTAGCATGTACAAAAAAATATGTTTAGGCTGGCTTTAACAAAAAAAATGTTAAAAAGGGACATCGATATTTTAAACCTTTTGGGAAATTTTTGGGGTTAAAAAGTAAAAACGAGATTTTTTTTAAAATTGACATAATTAAATTTGAATAAAAAAAACTTTGCGGTTAGGCAAAACTTTGGCATAATTTTTGTCTTAAACAAGCATATTATTGTTTTAAAACCCTATCCTTTTGCTACCCAATAGGTGAAATTAGGGTTTTGTGATGATAATTTAACCTTTTAAAGTACAACATTACATTTTTCTCAGGTGGGCCCTTACGTTTAGCAGGGGCCAGCCCTGGCCCCAAATTTTTAATTTCCTGGGGCCAGGCGGGTTTTATCAAAAAAAAAAAATAGGAGGGTAGACGCAGCCCATAGGCCCAACCCATAAACCCTGAGACTATATACCCTACATTCAAGTTTGTTTTGGCTCTCCCCATTAGGCCTACCTATAGCCCAAACAGAGATGAACTATTTTTTTGGGTTTAATGTATGAAGAACTTGAAACCACTGGGTTTCCTTAAATTTTAAACTTTTTTCCCCTTTGGGGTTATGGTGTGGTAAGCCCAAATGCGGGGTCAGAACCAGCCACGGGAAGGGGAAAGGGAAGGTCTTTGTCATCGTTCAGAAGTAACAAACATTCATTAAAAGACCGCTTTAAAATTTATTTGGGCCTATTTGGTCCAAGAGTGCGTAAATTTTTTGATCATTTTGTTTCCACGCACCCCCGGGGAAATGATTTTTGATATTTAAATTTTTATTGGTTTTAAAGGGGCGTCCCTACAAAAGGGCTAGGACCCCCTTTTAAATTTTGTTACCCAAACCCCTTATAATATACATACATAGTACATAGTAGGGTTTCCCATATAAAAATTAAAATTTTTGATATTTAAGTTTTTGCGTAAGAGTATACAAAAACTAATACAAAAATTTACTCCATCCCAAAGTACTTAATTATATTTTTAATATTCTTAAAAATATTGTTTTCTAAAACCGGGAATTATCAAAATTATCACTTAACTGCTAAAACTAATGAAAATATTACAGTGAAAAAAAATGTTTATTTTAAAACCAAAAGCATAATGTTAATTAAAAATAATATTAGGAATAAAAATAGAAAATTAATTAGTCTTAAAATAAAATACCTGTTACAAATTTTAAATAAAAGAGCGTCCATATTCTGACTTATTACTGGATAATTTGATAATATTTTTGCAGGATACCCTTTTTTTTGGGTTTTTTGTTTTTGGTAAGTAGAAAGTAGAGTAGGGTGGTTTTTTACTCCGAGCATGGGGGCCCAAAATTTTTGGAATAGGTTTGCAGTGATATTTGTTCCAGAGGGGGGTTTTCTTTTATGATAAATGATTTGTTGAAATTTCACCGTCGATTTTTTGGTATTTAAAAGTGTGTTAGCTGTGTGTATGTTTGCCCCCCCCCCCCCGGTTTATGGAACTCTCCATACAAATTGAAGGACTTGTAGAGGAAAAGGGGGGGCCCTTTTGCAAATTCTTTATTTTTAAAAATATTATGAAAATTTGTTTAGGGACCCCTATCGAGAGGCGTCCTGGACAGAACCAGCCAGGGGTAGGTCAAGAAAGGGTTTAAATAGAGTTCAAATTTGATAAAAAGGCCTAGGCGGGCCCTAGACCCACCCAATAGATGACTCGGGGAGACAAGTCACCCTAGTGCAAAAAACTCCCACCCTTTCCTTGTAGCCTAGCGTTTGGGCTAGGCCCAAACCATTCTGTCGAGGCCAGGCCTGCGGGGATAAAACAAAATTAAAGTCAATCATAGAAAAATAAACATTTATTTACCCCAGCTCTTTAATAATTCGTCTTCTATCAAAGCAATCAATAAATTTTTGACGATATTCAAAATTTTCTTTGTCAAAAATTTTGCAAAACCCCGTCTGACATGCTCTGGGTGGCGTTTGTACCTTCGCCCTTTTTTGGGATTTTAACAAGTGTGAAATGAAAAACCCCCCGCGCCCCGCGTCCCTAGCACTACTTTTATTGGGGCTCCGTAAAAAAATAGTTCCTGGTATTTATTTTCATTGTGGGTTTTTTTTTATGCCCAAATTTAAGCTTTTAGAGACGTTATTTTAAGGGGCAAATTGTTTCTATGATATTCTTTACTAAAAAGTGATGTTTGTAAAGCCATTAAGTTTTGCAAACATCTATGTAAACAAAAGCAATACTTTCCCGTGAAGTGCATCTTCGCGGCCGTGACTCTTTCGCGGGCCTTTTTGGGTATGTTTCGCAAATGCGTCGTGAAGCTGCATCTAAACGGGAGGGGATGAAAAGGGAAGCTGCGCAGATAATGCCCAATGGTTTTAATTTATACTTTTTATTCCCAAATTTTAAGTTTGTGATGAAAAATTGAAAGTGGTTTGTATTTTAAAAAAATTTTAAAGGAAAAAATTTAAATTCCCAAAAAAAATTTCCCCGGGGATATTTAGCAAAAAACCCCAATACGTAGTTCGCATGGAAACCTACAAAAGAATTAAACAATGTCGCAAATTTTTTAAAAAAAGCACCTCAATTAAAATTTAAACGAGATAACCCAGGGGTAGTTGCAAAATCAGCTTTTTTTTTAAACATTGGAATGAAAAAAAAAAAAATTCCCAAACCCCCAAGCAATCTTTTGAAATGTGAGTTATAGATGAGGAGGTCTCATTTTCCCCCTAAATCTTTTTTTTAAATTTATATTTTTTTAAAACTAAGCCATCTATGGTTTTTAAGGGGAAGTAAGATTATTTACAATAGAACATATTTAAAGGTTTAAAACCCTTAAATTTTTTTTTTTGGGCCCGACCCCTAAAAATTAAGTAAATTTTCAAAAAAATTCCCCGGGAAAATCTTTTTAAAAAGCCACTGTATGTTTAATGTTTGCCACATTGTTGTTTTAAAAGTTAGTTAAAGGGGGCACACTTACAAGACCCGCCCTTTGTTTGCTCGACGATGGTTTTCCCGGGCCTACAGTCCCCGGGCAGCTTGAAAAATAATGTCCGCCCCCTGAAAATCTGATTTAAATTTAAATTTTACTGAGTGGGTTTAACACTAAAAAAAAGGATTTTATATTTTATTTTATTTTATTTTAAAAATGTTATTAATACAGTCTGTAGCGTAGGGGGATAAAAGCACCAGGGTTTAGTCAAGGGAAATGTTTTAAATTACGTCTAGGAGCGCCCCAACAAAAACGTTTCGTAATAATAACAATGTTAACAATGTAGTTTTTCAAAGGGCGTTACTCAGCGAACTATAATTTGTTACGTCCCCGGGTTTAATACCCCACTGAAAATTAAATGAAGATTTCCCGAGGATTTTTTTACATGAATATGGGGAAAACTCAGGGCCCCCGTCCCAGAATATATCCGGGAAATTTTTTATTCACTCACTATAAAATATGTTGTAGAAAAGGGGCAATTTTAATTTTACCCAAAGGGGAACTTTATTTCAAACACCAATCATTTGGTGCCATAGGGCGCCAATGACAAAATACCAGTGTGCCCTTTTAAGCCCACAGGTTTCGGGTATGTATCAAGTTGAAAAAAGTAGCATAAGAAATTTAAACTATCTATTAATTAAGGCCCAGGGCCTAGACCGTCAAAGAAGGAAGGTGGGGGGGTGATTTCGAAGGGCGACCCCCTAGAGTCGGTTTAAGTTTCGGAGAGGATGTAATCATTAAATTTCTGAAGTTAGCCCCCCGGGGTAGGCTTTTTCACTTTTAAAAACCTTCAAGTTTTGAAGAGGGGCCCTGCTCTGGGCCGATCCTACCCCCGGCCAGAACTTGCAAATCTTTACCCGGCTCCTTTCCCCCCACACGGAAAAGGGGTTTAAACCAGAGTCTACCCGAGACAATATACGACGACGGAAAGTGAGAAAAAAAACGGCGCTTCAACCCGGGGTGAGGTCATTTGCCCCCCGTGATGTTGCCAAAGTTTTGAAAGAGTTTGTTTCGTGTTTATTGGGTTATATTGTTTACTAAGTTTATAAAAAGTAAAGAAAAATTTTATGACGATAGTAAAAAACCCAAAAAAATTTCAAGGGTTGGGGCCCTTTTTAACTATGGTAATAGTCATAGAAAAATATTTATTTCAATTAAATAAAAAAAATAAAGGGGAAAAAAGTTTAACATAAATTAAAAATTTTCTAAAAAAAATTATTTCGAATCAGATATTTTTGAAAGTTTTATCGCCGTTATCCCAAAGTGATGACAAAAAAAAAAATATATTTATGGGTTTTGTTTTTTTGGATTAAAAGGGGCGCGTCAACCCTTAGGTCAAAAATGCACCCCCTTTTTAACTAGGGTGGGGGGGGGAGGAGGGGGGCCAATGTGGGCAGAACCAGCCAGGGGAAGGGGGGGGGAATGGGGTTCTCACGTCGGGTGTTTATTTTCTTCGTCATCGTTTTGTGGTGTCATTGTGTCACGTCGTTTGAGGGGGCGTCAAGGGAAGGGGGCAAGGTCCCGACGCGATTGCCAGAGCTCGCCTCTATTTTCGGGGAGTTAAATACTACCATTCATACTACTGATGTTAGCGAGATGGACTTTTTTCTCTTGAATCGCTCTTTTACGATTAGCAGAGCCATGCTCTGGGACAATTCTACCCCGGGCCCAAACGGGGTTGAAAAAACATTAAATTTTTCCGTGTTTTGGCCCGAAATAATGTTCCACCTGGCCTGTAGGCCTACTATTTTAGTAGGGGAGCATAGGTAATTCCGGCCGAAAAGGTGAAAGAGCTATGTATGTGGTTCAATCGATCGTATTGATCCATAGATAAACTATTTCGATGGTGAGAGTCTTGATTTTTTTGCAGAGACCGGCTATAAAAAAGATGGCCGACGCTTTCGAATTTTAAACTAGCATATCTTCGTAAGTATTTGACCGATTTCAATTTCATAGGTACCATTCGAAAGGTAAAAAGATAGAAATTTAAATTTTTTTTTTTTTTTAATTTTCACAAAAATCCCATTTTTTTTGAGGTTATGTTACAAAAAATTTTAAAACTGTTTACTTTACACTTTCTCTTTTATGGAACGATATTTACTAGGTAAAAAGGTTTTACATTTTTTTAAATTTTGTTTTTTTTTTGGTAGATTATTTCTATGTGTTTTTAATGAATCCATACATTTAATTTTCTGACAATTATAGCCTGAGTTTAGTAATTGAAGCGATGGCATGTGTAGGTGAATATATGCTACTACTGTGTGATTTTTATGTTTCAAATACTTTTTGTCGAGACACAATTGGTGAAACAATTAGATTTTTTGGTATCAATCGATTCGTTATGAACGAACTTAACAATTTTGATTGGTAAATTTCGATTTTTTTACTGAGACCTGCCCTGGGCAAAAACAAGATGGCCGCCGTCATTGAACATTTTTTAAATATTTTTAAAAAGTATTTCGCCGATTTCATTTTTAAACGTACCGTTAAAAAGATAATAAAAAGAGCTACAAATGATACACCAAAAATTTTTCCAGAAAGTTTAATATTTTTGAGGTTATGTTTTGGTTTGAGTTTTTGGTAATTTTAACGATTTTTTCAGAGCCCAATAGTGAAAAAAACTATGTATGGGGTATCAATCGATTCGTTTTGAACCATGATTAACAATTTTGAGGGGGAAAATTTCGATTTTTTACTGGGCCCTTCCCATGGCAAAAACAAGATGGCCGCCGCCAATGAGCCTTTTGACTCCCCATATCTTTAAAAAAGTATATATCCGATTTTTAATTCACGTATACCTTTTGAAAAGAAAATTTAAAAAGAGAAATAAACTTTGTATTTACTATTTGGTTGAAACTTTAATATTTACTAAGGTTATGTTAAAAAAACTTAAGTTATTTACCACACTCGTCATCGTTTGGGAACTTATGGCGCATATATTTCATGACCAAAACGGTTTTTGAATATGTTTGCTTGTTTATCCGTAGCATATCTCTTTATGTATTCAATAAGTCCTTACCTTTTATGTTCCGACAGATATATTCCGAGATAATGTATTTAAAGCGACGGCATGTGTAAATGAATAATATATTCATCGAAAATTTGATCTTGATGTTTTGAACACTTTTCCCGTAGAGGCACAATAATTGATGAAAGGTTTATTATCTGGTATCAATCGATTCGTTATAAACCGTACTTTAACAATTTTGATGAGGTACCCCCCGGGCAAAACAAAAACAAGATGGCTGCCGAAATAAACTTTGTTACTAATATTTTTCTAAGATAATTGACAGATTCATTTCAAAGGTGCCGTTGAAAAGGTAATTAAGGGAGCAAAAAGTATAAACTTGCAATTTTCACGAAACGTTTATATTTACTGAGGTTATCTTGTTGCTACACTCTATCGTTACAGTTAGGGAACAAATATAACGTATATATGTATATATTTTTTTAAAAACCCTTTGTTTTCATAGTAAGGCGACTATGACGCTGTTATTTTGGTACCATAGACAGAAATTAATAAAAGTTCTTTCACCGGGGATTGAACCCGGGACCAGATGGAAAGAGTATGACAGTGTGACATACATATCGCTACGAAAATCTCTAAAAACCAAAAAATGTATATATTATGACAGAATTTAAAAAAATACCCCCACCGGCGATTGAGCTCGGGCCCTAGGCTGTCAATGTCATACTTTTTCCCAAACTGGTCCGGGTTTTCAATCCCCGGTGGAAGAACTTTTTTAATTTCTGTCTATGGTACCAAAAAAACAGCGTCATAGTCGCTTACTATAAAACAAAGGTTAAACAAAATATATACATATATACGTTATATTTGTTCCATAACTGTAACGATAGAGTGTAGCAACAAGACAACCTCAGTAATATAAACGTTTTCGTGAAAATTGCAAGTTTATACTTTTTTGCTCCTTTAATTACCTTTCAACGGTACCTTTGAAATGATCTGTCAATTATCTTAGAAAAATATATAAGTAACAAAGTTTATTTCGGCAGCCATCTTGTTTTTATTTTGCGACGGTACCTCATCAAAATTGTTAAAGTACGGTTCATAACGAATCGATTGATACCAGATACTAATCCTTTCATCAATTATTGTGCCACTACGAAATGTGTTCAAAACATCAAGATCAAAATTCTCGATGAATATATTTTCATTTAAATGCCGTCGCTTCAAATACATTATCTCGGGATATATCTGTCGGAACATAAAAGGTAAGGACTTATTGAATACATAAAGAGATATGCTACGGATAAACAAGCCAAACATATTCAAAAACCGTTTTGGTCATGTAAATATATGCGCCATAAGTTCCATAACGATGACGAGTGTGGTAAATAACTTAAGTTTTTGTAACATAACCTTAGTAAATATTAAAGTTTCAACAAAATAGTAAATACAAAGTTTATTTCTCTTTTAAATTACCTTTTCAACGGTATAGGTGAATTAAAAATCGGATATATACTTTTAATGATATGCGAGTCAAAAAGGGTCATTGGCGGCGGCCATCTTGTTTTTTGCCATGGGAAGGGCTCAGTAAAAAATCGAAATTTTTCCCATCAAAATTGTTAAATCACGGTTCATAACGAATCGATTGATACCCCATACATAGTTGTTTCACCTATTGTGCTCTGAAAAAATCGTTAAAATTACCAAAAACTCAAACCAAACATAACCTAAAAAATATTAAAATTTCTGGAAAATTGTTGGTAATCATTTGTACTCTTTTTATTATCTTTTTAACGGTACGTTTAAAATTGAAATCGGCGAAATACTTTTTTAAAAATATTTAGTTAAAATGTTCAATGACGGCGCCATCTTGTTTTTTCCCAGGGCAGGTCCAGTAAAAAATCGAAATTTACCCAATCAACAATTGTTTAAGTTCGGTTTATAACGAAACGATTTATACCAAATATCTAATTGTTTCACCAATTGTGTCTCGACAAAATGTATTTGAAACATAAAGATCACACAGTAGTAGCATATATTCACCTACACATGCCAAACGCTTAAATTACATAAACTCAGGCTATAATTGACAGAAAATTAAATGCATGGATTCATTAAAAACCAAAGAAATAATCTACCAAAATGCAAGTTAAGAAAATGTAAAACCTTTTTACCTAGTAAATATCGTTCCATAACGAGAAAAGTGTAAAGTAAACATTAAAGTTTTTGTAACATAACCTCAAAAAAATGGGATTTTCGTGAAAATTTAAAAAAAAATTAAAATTTTTATCATTTACCTTTCGAATGGTACCTTTGAAATTGAAATCGAAATCGGTCAAATACTTACGAAGATACGCTAGTTTTAAATTTGAAAGCGGCGGCCATCTTGTTTTAGATATGGCCGGTCTCTCAAAAAATCAAGACTCTCACCGTCGAAATTGTTTATCTATGATCAATACGAATCGATTGATACCACATACATAGCTCTTTCACCTAAGCTGCCACGGAAGCATGTTTTCATACCCTATGCTCCCCCCACTAAAAAGCCAAACCCAAAGCAATCAACGAATGAATGTAATATTATGCGTGTATTGTATATGTGCATGTACTTTCAGTGTTATGAACGTGTTTCGAAGGCACATTCGTTAATATTCTCCAGGATTTATTCAAACTAAGAGGTTAGTAATTATTTTCACAAATGCACAGTCTGTGTCCATCTAAAGACACTTAATGACCACATGAGAAACTGGGGAAACAGTTAGGTCATATGGCACCGCCTGTGGTATTGTAAGTGTGTTATGATTGTATTGTTTTCTTAATTGGACGAGTGAGCGGAGCAAACGTATTACACAAGATTGCAACGACGTCGTGAGAAACTAGGGCGCTTCAAGGGTATGGTCATGTTGGGGCCACCTGAAGGTGAATATTTTAAATATTGATTGCCAATATCAAATAAAATTAATGTAGCCTACAAGAAAATAACAAAGGCGATATAAATATGATTTATTTTAAATATAATATTTTGGATGTTAATTAAATTTGGCTAAACAACGTTTTGGTTTTTTTGGATTAAGGGACGCGTCAACCCTTAGGTCAAAATGCACCACTCTAACCTAGAAGGGGGAGGAGGAGCCCATGCTGGTCAGAAACAGCCACGGTAAGGGGAGGAAGGGGGATTTCTCACGTCGCGGTCGACATCGCCTTTGTCATAGTTCGTTGTGTCATTCTCATCGTCGTCGGGGAGGGCGTCAAGGGAGAGGGAAGTTGTCCCCGACGACGATTGCTAGAGCTCGCCTCTAGTTTCGAGGAGTTATATACTCCCCTTCTTACTACCTGATTTTGCGAGGTGGACTTTAATCTTGAATCGCCTTGTACGATTAGCAGAGCCATGCTCTGGGCCAAATCTACCCGGGCCCAGACGGGAACGGACTTCTATCGAGAAATGTCAGCATTTAGTCGCCATTCATATAAAAGTTCTTTAAATGATTGTGAGAGGTCAAATAGCAGCGCAAAGCACCACGTGTGTCGCATCTAGCAGCAACCTCTTCTCTTGTTAGGAGATATCCGTGAGTCAGACGTGTGGGGGACAATTTGAATGTCACGTTCCCTTTCACACAGCAGATTCAGAACGTTGCGCTTTACCCCTGGGCTTACAATATTATCGTCCTGGAACTTGAGTCTTCATAGAGAAATTGATTAGGTCTTTTAGAGATCATTTTCACGCAGAATGAACCACAGTCGACTCGGGGAGCTCATGTGTCCCCCGTCTGAAAGCAGTGCTACGACGATGTGAGAAACAACAACTACAACTACAAGGGTTGGCTTGTCGCTTTGATTTTAGTCCTCCATGAAAATCAGTATATTATACTGAGTGGATAGACTTAAATACATCCATGTTTATTCTTT